>JAMKCH010030328.1:0-88276 GCA_023653785.1 Ophioderma brevispina
CCTAACCACCTTCCTCCTCTCCAACCACAGTTTTGGACGCACACCGGATAATCGGGAGGTGGCTTTTCCGGGGTAATTATAGAGAGAGATGACAGTCTGTGTGCACCTTGCAGAGCCTCTGACAACAGTCCTGGTGTACCTTAGGAGAAGTCTGAAGACCCGTCCCGTCCCACCTCACCGATTCACTGATGACAGTCTGCATGCACCTTGCAGAGCCTCTGACAACCCCCCGTGTAACCTTATGGAGAGTCTGAAGACAGTCCCGTAACCTCACTCAGCTCACGAGTCACTGATGAGTCTGCGTGCACCTCGCAGAGAGTATGATGACAGTCCACGCATTCATAAACTTGAACTTCACAAAGCCACTATTACAGCCTCGTTCACCTCATCAAGTGTCTGACTACAGTAACACTTGAACTTCACAAAGTCACCAACAATAGCCTGTGGTGCACCTCTGACGTGTCTGACAGTGAACGTGAACTTCACAAATTCCACGGACGACACCTGCGTTCACCACCCCAGTGTCGTCTTAAAATAAATGTGCACCTCCCAAGTTCTGGCGGCAGAACACATGCTCCTCACACACTGACAAGTGGCAATGGGTTGTCACGGCAACTACACACCACAAAAGACAACGTAATACATTTCGCTCTTTTGTGGCATTGGATAAACACCCTACTATTTTGAACAAAAATAATTAAGTACATTTGCACATAAATGCTGGGGATATATCTATATATATGTCAAATATTACTAGGAATCTACAATAATTTCCGTATACTGCCAACCTAATTACCCGGATAAACATAATCAGTGTTGGCTGAATAGTAAATTCATCTATACAGTCGTTTTGTGGTTGCATTTTTTTCAGAAACAAAGAACGCCTACATTATTTACCTGACACCGAATGCCAATGTTTGGAATAGGAGTTCACATTGCAAATACAGGTATATTTATCCTTCCGCTATACCTACATTCAAAACTAGTCATGTACCTTTAACATGCTGAGTTCAACCAGTAGTTTTTTACACTCACAAAATTCACCTGGTAATGTACCGGCTGGGTGTCCAAACTGTTCACTTACATGCGGCATTATAACTTTGACAATACACAGAAAAACGAAAATCAGATTTGGAAAGCTTGGACATGTCAAAAATGTTGATACATATACCATTAATTTTCATACCCAATTTCATTTTGAATCTTGACAGTATAGTAAAGAAGTTTGGTTGGAGAGAGGTAAACTTGCATATGAACGAATAGGACACTTTGAGACGAGGCTCCATTAAGCGACAGACATACACTCACTGCTAATCATTGCAGAATCATTCTTTGAAGCATGAGAAGCTCACAGATTTAACGCAGGCACAAGTATAACCTTCTTATTGCAAAGCACCAGCCAATTTCAATACATATTCTTACCAGATCGGGCCCGTTTCCATTTTTCACAAAGACTTACGATAATTGTAAGTTTGATTTATCGAGCGTTAATTCGATCAAGCGTAAGTTTTGACTTGATTGTAAGTTTCAAACTTACGCTTGATCGAGGTACGCTTGATTAACATCGATCTGCAAAACGGGCCCAGGTTGATTGAGAGTTTGGTCAAAACTCTTGAGGATGCACTCATCTGTTCAAATGTGCCATTTCGAAATGCCCATAACAACTCAATTGAAGTATTACGCTGTTACACCAGTGATAGTTTGGTTTCAATAACACATTTTATTCAGTTCGCTCAGATTTCCATTTAATGCGTGTGTTGCATGTCTTGAGAGATATCGATTAGTATCCCAAATTGTACAATGTGTGTTTACCGTCATATACAGTGGTGTTTGTGTTATTGCATTATAAAATAGTGCATATCATAACTCCTCACCCCCTTTTCTAGCAAAGAAAAATACCTGTCTGTTTTTTATGAAATTCCCAAGTACAAATGTTTTGTATATATATAATGTCCATGTACATGTGGTTGGCATGTTTGTAAAAATGCCTGGCATTTTGGAATTACAAATGTTGTGATTGAATGTATTGTTTTTGTTGTCAAATGTGAATAAACTAGCCAAAATTAGTAAGCAAAGTTTTATGTTAGTTTTAATTATTGTCTTGTTGGTGTCAAGTGATACTTAGTGCTTGCCACAAACCTATTTTTTTTTTAATTTAAAAAACAAACAAAATGATGATTGGCACAGCCTCTCATCTAACAAATTTTGCAGATTTTGGGAACCCAGGACTAATGCTCATCCGGTACCTAGATGGTTTTGCGTAAAACCCTACCGAACCACCGCGTCATGGCATTAGGTTCCTGTTTAGAGGTTGCCTTGCGGTCACTTTCTCACTTCTGATTTCCTTTGCCGGCGTGTTGTCGGGGGACGCTTGTTCCTCCAGGTTTCATGTGCTGTGTCTTGAACTCTTCTCTGGTTTCTACATTGTCAGTGTCAACATGGACCTAGTTTCTTTGGATTGTCTTTGGTGTCCAGAAAGTCCGCGAAGGTGTGACTGATTCCTTCTATACTGGCCGCCGTTGGGGGTGGTTACCACCACGAAACCTGGTTCCGGAACCCCCTCAGTGACGTGGCGTGTTGCCATTGGTCATTCAAGCAACCTTCTGACCGACATATAGTGGTGCTTGTTCATGTCTACATCGCTTGTCATGTTCCTCTTCATTCGGGGTTCTTTTCTTTTTCCTGTAGTTCGCATACACATCCCCTCCGTTGACATTTACAAAGCCGGGTAGTGTGTTTGGCTTGTTCTTTTTTCCGAACAGATCTCTCGCTGCTGGAGACGTACACTTGCTATCAATCGGTGTGGCTCGAAGATGCTGCAGGGGGAGATGTCCACATCTTGGGTGGCGTTTCATCTTGCATTTCTTGATGAAATGCTCTTTACCCGTTCTTACGGTTTCTCTCTCTCCTCTCCACGCTAAGCCTTGGAGCGGGCATAAGTTGGGGATGAAGTGGTGTGCTTCCACCTTCCATTTGGTCAGCATCTCCTGGAATGGGGCCTTTGTATGTGTGCCATGAAATCTTGACACAAAGGACTTCGGCTGGGGGGGGCCAAAAGGCTGAGAGATTCGAGAGGAACTTTCGCAACAGTGAACTTTTCATGTTGCCCCATTCCGACCACTGGATATTGGGAGTGGTAGTCTAGACCACTACGATGTGTCATTCTGGTCAAATGAAAGATATCTGTGGTCTAGTTTTTGTCCAGGGTGTTGGTGGAATTTCATGTGGTAAGAGCGGTTCCTTTTGCTGCTTGGGTGGTACTTTTTTGGCAAGTGCAGCATGCTTTCACTTCACTTCAATTCCTCGGTTATGTCGACCAGTAAGAAGAGACTATATGCTTGCTAGTTGTCGGGTCTTCTCCACTCCCATATGGCCCTGGTGGAGTTGTACAAGGATGTTTGCCTTAAGAACTCAGTATGACCACTTGACGACACCTTGAAATATAACAACTGTTTTCTTGACTACCTCTCTCTCGCGATACTACCAGAGGGTCGGAGTTTTCAGTTGGTATTCCTGTATCGTTCTCATGCCATCCCTCATTTATGATTTTGGTCCAAGCTTTCGGAGGATGGGGTCTCGTCTTGTTTCCTCAATCAGTTGGTCTTTTTTCTCATCGCCAAAATGCACCAATTCTATGTGTAATGTTGTCAACTTGTACATCGAGATGTATGTCCGTCCGCTTTGATGGATTTGGAAGGCGACTCAGTGTTATCGGATAAGATCATGCTGCTTCCAAGTCTTATATCGCACTTCAAATCACTAATAACCTGTAGTCGTGGGAGCACTAGTGAGTGGGTTTTCCTGCATATCATCTCGAACGGCTTTTTGTGGTCGGACTGTTTACGAGAAATTTGCTTCCAAAAAGGTAGGTGTAAAGCGGGGCGATTCCAATACCATGGTCCAAAGGTTTTCTCTTTCAATATTGGAATAGTTGGTCTCAGCAGCTGTCAAACTTTTATATGCAAGGCCACTGGTGTTGTCCTGAATTAGGCAGGCCCCCAGACCCTTCATTGATGCATCCACTTCAAGAACATTTCTTCTCTGGTCGTAGTAACTCAGGTAGAGCTGGTGGTCACCATCTGTTTCAGGTTATCAAATGCACGCTGGTGATCACCTTCCATGTGAAAGGAACATCTTCTCACAAGTCACGCAGAGGTTTGGCCTTGTCAGAGAAAATTTGGTATGTATGGGTATTCCATTCCAAGGAACCTCTTGAAGATCCTCCTTGGTTTGTGGTGTCGGCATAGCATGGATTCTTCCCCCTTGGATGGATCTGGAACGTATGCCATCACTGTAGTAGGGGAACCCAAGAAGCTTATCTCACTAACCCCCCATGGTAATTTGTTATTCATGCTCTTGTGGTCCAAGAAGATGATCTCCATGCGTTTTTCAACAGCTTAATTCATCACGCTACTTCCCTTACATCTCAGTCAATTCCGGGAACCTACAGCCAAGTTGCAGAAGGAGGGGTACGCAATACGAATACGCTTACGATTGAGATGAACACTAAAAAAATTACGCAGCAAGATGTAGCGCAGACACAAGTTTGTGAACCTACTTATAACCCAAGTGGTGAAAATGAGTTTGACCCTTTGTATGTAACAAGGCGGTTCGTTGAACCACAAAGGTCCCCCGCCCGTCGCGGCAGTAAATGGAGGTAAATACAATTTAAGATCACAGGGAAACTTGTGATGGAAATAAGTGGTTCTGAAACCACTGATGCTGCTGCCATATCAGAATGCCAATTTGACTGTATCACAGGTTGCGACATTTGACCATACACTTTTGTAGTTTATTAGACCTTAGATGAGAACCTAATGACCTTGAGATGACCTTCACTAATTTTCATGTGGTTAGAAATGTTGACCACATCCACAGTTCCATGACCTACCACATGTTGAGTAGGTTGACCTTGATACCCACGACCTGAAATGCCCTTCAAAATTTTGTGGCATGATGTTTACTACACCCATCAGTTTTCAGACCATACTAAACCATGTCATGGATGGTTAATACGTGTATGGATTTGACGTTGGATGACCCTGCATGAACCTTGAAATGACCTTGAAATGACCTTGAAATGACCGCAAATTTTTTGGCACTGATGCGACCACCACCACCAAGTTTCCATTATCCTACCAACCTACTTAGTGGTCTGAACTTTATGACCCCCACATGGACCTGAAATGACCTCATTTTTTTGGCAGTGAATGCCTGACTATACAAACCAAGTTTCATCATCTACACAATTGACAATGTTAATAGCAATTTTATCCCATTGACCTTGAATGACCCCGCATAACCTTGAATTGACCTTCAAATTTTCGCACTTATGTGGACCACACCCCCCAAGTTTTATCCTCCTACCACAATTGCCAAGCCTTATAGCAATTTTATCCCATTTTTGACCAATTTGACCCTATTTTTGACACTCTTTGACCTTTGACCCATGCCACATGACCCATCTCCGAACTCTCCACTGCCTACTTGAGTGACATCATGGTGCGAAGATGGACACACATACTTGCTTCAAAAGACATCGTGTTTACAAGGTTTGTAGCAATTTAAACCCTATTTTTGACTATATTTGACCTTTGACCCATGACACATTACCCACTTCAGATCCAGGCCAACGCGTACTTGAGATACATCTATTTTGCCAAGATGGACACCCATGCTTGTGCTTAGATCCACAGATATCGCGTGGGACACACACACACACCACACACGCACGGACGAAGAGCATTTCTATAGTCCCCCTTCGCCAACAGAAGTTGGCGGGGACCAAAAAAAAAAAACCAGCATACATATGAGGGATTTCAGTTAGCACATTCAAGTTCAACTAAAGTCAATGAAGCAATAGTCTTTTCTCAGGTCTTTTGATTGATAATGAAAACAAATTCATATGTCAAAATTTGGCCTGCGACTCTCGTCAGTTTTAAAAAAATGACACATTATACACATGAAAATATCACAATATTATCGAAAAGTCTGTTGATCTCGGTGTTCACAGTTCACTACTTGTGGCGATTAATCCTTTCGGCACCTATCTGCTTTCAATAACGCTGGCGTCACGATGCGCTGAATCACATTAGTCCAATTATAGTCCCGTTGTCGGTAGCTGTTTACGGCGCTGGTCTCCGCAAAGACAAAATCAATGCACCGGTGATTCGGTCGCACAAATTTGGCTGTGTTGGTTGGCGCGAAAGTTTGCGCTGGCTTGTGAGCGTTCGGGGCAATGGTGGAAAGTTGATTCTGTAAATAGTGATCCCGCTACGTTTAATGTACAACCACCAAAACATACGTCCTACGACGCTTTCTGGGAATTTTCTGCGGCTATACGAAAGGGATATGATCACTTAAAATGAAAAAGATAAGGTACAGTGTGCAGAGTATGGAACAAGAGTACATGGGGGGTGTTTGGTGGTTTGCTTACACTTTTACAGTTCCAGACCACACGTCTCTAAGTCCATTATACGATACGAAAACCGTGGATGACAATGCAGTGGTTCCAACTAATGGGTGTCAGGACAGGCTCGACAGGGGGTCATCTGGTTAAAATCCGTGGGTAGTTCAATATTGTTTTGAATCATGTCACTCGCTGTGAAGTCCCAGGCAGGTGGGGGTGACCTGTGTCTTCAAGATGGCCGAAACCGAAGGCTTGCCTGATATCGTTGTTCCGCTTTGTTGTCACACTCAGGTACCCTAGGATTCACAGTTTTTCCATGACCCTTACCGTTAAGTTTGGTAAGGAGTACGTTCGAGTCAAAAATCAGGTGTATAAGACACGCAATTATTGACACGGCAATTGACGATGATCGCGAATCGGAGCAAGCAATGTACTTGTCAATCACTCGATGCAGGCACGTAGCACTGCTCGGGTGCAGGCGCTGATCGTCCTGCCTGACCATAAAGATTTTCACTGAGAGATGTGGTAATCCAAGTTAATTGGAGATTCTAGAGGCATTTTCGGGTTCTCGAAGTCAATCCGGTGTCGTTGCCACCATGAAGTTGTTACTCATACTCATATCAACTGATACAAGAGAAGAAAGCAGTTAAAATAAAAATAGCAGTGGGCACATACCGGTTTTGAAGAAGTTAAACTCATCTGGGCCTCAGTGATGAAGACATGAAGGATCCAGACAAACTTTGGAAACTTTTCGAAGATCAGCTCAACATCACAAATTAACTAGAGAATACCCAAAACACCGTCTGGAATTGATGAGTTCAACAACAAGCCCTGAATCAATAAATGAGTTTTGTGAATCGCTGTCACACCACGGCAACTAAGCTGCGATTCACTCCTGAAGAGACAACGGAACGACTTGTAGAACTTGTAATTGCATCTACGGTCCGTTAGAAATTTTCGGCAATGAGTTATTGGCCCCAGCCAAGGATATACAATACAAAACTCCTCGAAGATGGGAGGAAGTATGAGTAATACATTCATCAATTTTGTTGTTGTGGTTTAGCAGCACAACATAAGACTGCCTTGACTAACTCAAGTGACAAGGCGTATGCAGGATAGCTGGGTTTCCTTTCCACAGAGCTGCGTGCCATCATATGCAAGCTTTAATCCTCAGGTGCCCCCGCCCTCAAATGATGGAGTTGATTCAGAATGTACTAATATGATGGGGTCAATGTCTCTACCACAGAATTTGGCCCAACTGAAGGAGCCGATTACAAAAGCCTATGATTTGTGTGCTTTGCTTGTTTATGTTAAAAGCATATTTTGATGAGATTTAAGGCTTCATTAAGGAACTTGGATACCTGTGTTCTTGTTAGTGTTAGGTCCATGCTCCAATCATCTTGTGATCTCCATGAATTTGTGGTGGGCGATTTTTTTCAAGTGATGCCAGGATGGCCGGTTTGGGGGGCGATAAATCACCTTATCAGAAGACCAAAGAATTTACTGTGAGCACAACGTCACGTACAAGCTATTTAGCAAGCTCAGGTGGCTTTGCCATAGCTGCCAAAGAAGACCTCCAAGATCCTTCCGACATCTTTGTAGGCAAAGCTAAATCCGAGATGCTTGCACAGTGTTAAGATACATAATAAGGCCCAGGTCTAAGCAGGGGCAAGACCTTGAGTCATTATCAATGAAGCATCTACGCAAAAGCGTCCGCATGAATATAAATAAAAGGATGGCACAACACCCTCAAAACAATTTGCACACACACAATTGCGCATTTTACAAAACTTCTACTTCTCCATGCTGCTGTTCAGAACGCATCAAGTCAGTAAAGCTGCCATCAGAATTTGTGATCAGAGGACAACAATCAACAGTAGTTGGCACACCTTGTGGAAATTTGCTCTTTACATTGCATAATTTTGCCATTTTTGAGGGTATGACATTGAACCCTTGTTTGTATCAAGCTGAAGGCTTTTGCTATATGATAACATCTTTTTTTAAATTGCTTTTTCCCCATCAAATAAATCGGCAAAGATAACTGTACTCATTACATAATTGAAAATTGTTGTCAAAGAACGTTGCCAAATAAAGATCCCTGCCTGCACCCAATGTACATGGGGAAAGCAGTCCACAAGTTGGTTGAATATTTATGAAGTCCATTAGCTACAACAATGGATCCAGCTCTCAGACCATATAACATAATCATCAAGCTTAAGCAATCATCTGAGCTATGTACAAAGAGGTTCAGTCCTGCACTGCTCACAGCAGAGTGCCGTTGTAAATGCTGATGCCCAAATTGCCAGAATCACTGAAAGAAAGGAGGTAAATCAACATGAATGAGAACCTCTAGCTTTCAAGGCACTGATGAAACTAATTAAAATATGGAATGCAAGAAGCATTTTGTACGGACGAAGGGCCTGGCCGACCTTTATAACTTCCTTATCAACCATTCTGGATGCTTTGGAGGTATGGGTCTGGTCAATTTGATATTGCAGATTTTCCAATCTATTAACATTAAAAGTGCTATTACAGAACCAAACGGCACATGACGTACTTGATTTTGTTGACAGCCAATCTACTACTTCCATAGAATTTCAACCGTAGTAGCTATTGAAACGTCTCGGTCATGTGAGTAACTGATTGATTTATGCAATTATGCGATTCCACATGGGCATGAGCGGAATGTACTTTGCGATATGACGGCTAAGGTAGTTGGTAGTGTTATAATCGGATGTAGTTTGTCGCCTAACTTCCATTTTTTAAGTAGTTAGGCTACTAACCAGTAATCAGATACTTATCATAATTAATGATAATTTCCATAGTTTAAAAAAAATCGCTGCCAGTATTCCGGGAAAAGTAATTTCAGATCCCTTTCATATTCTCAACTAAAAATTGTTCAGTCTTGGAATTCATTTGAACATAGTGGCCATTACACAAAATTGAAGCAGATAAGAGTGACAGCCCTTAATGTTCTTATATGGAACTTTGTGAGGCATGTGCTGGATTACTAAAATCTACCTGAAAACAAGTTTGAGTTTATTTGCGAAAATGAATTTGTACGAGGTTTTCAATGATCTTAGTAATGGTATGAAATACCTACAAGACAATCACGTGTGCATAGGGACATGAGGCCTGGAACATATCTGTTCACTAGAAACGTAGCAGGAAAATCTGTTCTACAAATTGTGTGACTTGGAGCAGCCCGACATCTAGATGAAGAAGAGAAGAAGAAAGAGGATGAGAAACTTTCAAAACTCTCTTTATGGAACAGAAGGAATATCCTCATCCAGGTGATCAAATTGAATACAAACGTTTGTTACCGCACACATGGGGAAGATGAGCGATAGTATGGGACAGTGTCGCCGTACGCTCTACCACATAGCTACTGGCATTTTGCCAATTTTCTTCCCCAGGAGGAGGAGGCAAATCATGATATCATGCATCGCCCAATGATAGCCAAAACCCAAGAAATAAACATTACCAGAACAGTTATGAGGAAAATTCAGGAGTTGTATCAAATACGAACCCGAAATGGCAAGATGACCTTCCAGCAAGTTAAAAACTTGAATGTCTTACAACGTCCCCTTAACTCTTTACTATTGAGGGGGCGCCGGCAAATGTGCCGGCTGATTGCCACACCAAAGGGTGCCAAAACAGTTGGTACCCGACATCGACAGGCAGTGTGCATTTGTCAGTGCCCAATGGAGTAGGACATGCCTCACCAACTTAATCCTGCCTTCGGACAAAGACCTTAACACGAAACTTGGTAATATAAAATAACAAATATGAAACGCTAGATACAGAAATTGGGGGTGGAAAGGATGTGTGCCGAAGCTTCTGATATGGTGTATGACAAACCCACTTTTGTCGTTGTCTCAACTCCAAACTGTTGTTACAGCCTTCCCAGTGATAGTTACATATGAATTCAGAAGTAGAATTTACTGACAGTCAATTTAACACATTTTTTTTATCACAGAACTCATGCACTTAGTAAATTCAATGGTAACTGTACGAACGATGTCATGGAGCCAACATGACAGCACTGTGGATGACGCCTGAATCCCCTTATAGGTTATCCGGATTCTTGCTAATTTTGCTAACAGGTAAAGGAGTTTCAGGGATTGGATACAGCAGAGACTGATGGGGAGTGTAGACTCTAGGCACATGAGGAAGGGAGTACAGAATAAGGTTTAGGTGATATTAGTATAATACAACGTTTCCTGACAGAAAGCAAGGAGGACTGGAGTTGTATTGAATGCGTTCATTTTAAAAGGCATGAAAACATTACAGCCTGTGGGCATGACGCCTGAACCAGTTATGGTGGTAATCCTCCGGATTCTTGAACTGATTTTGCTAACAGCACAATTTATCGTAGTTCTGACTGTTGTTATTCTTTCAATTTTACCTGTGGGGCAAATGCCCATGATGATTTTAAACAGCCCTATACACTAGTTAGCTCCAGCCATATATGCCACTTAGGCTGGAGCTAGCTGGTAAAAAAACCCTGCCCTCTTATTTAATTATAACTATGGTCTAAAATGATATGGATTTTTATACGGATTTTTGAGTTCATTTTGCTTTTGTGGCACAAATCACTTCTCAAACATACCAGCCCCAGCTTTCTGCCCAATCCTTTGACAAACGTTAACCAATGGACAGATATAAATGGGTCAGTTGTGACTAATCCTGGAAAGAGAACGAGTACATTTGTGGTTTGAAACTGCTTATAACGGCACGACAGTTGCGAAACATTCCCAGAACAATAAAATAAGAAAATTTCAGAGAGTTGTATCAATAGGTGCCCTGAAACGGCATGAATATCCTCCATCAAGGTACAACCATGACTTCTACAACGTCCCCCTAACTATGGGTGGCACCGCAATGTGATTGCCACCCCAACGGTTGCCAAAACAGTTGGTACCTGACATCAACAGGCAGTGTGCATTTTGTCATGGCCCATGGATACAGCATGCTTTCACCAACTCAATCTACCTTCGGCAAAGACCTTACCAACGAACCAACTTACATTAACACATACATACTGCTAGATTACAGAATTTGGTAGAACGGATGTGTGCCGAAGCTTCTGATATGGTGTATGGAAACGCCACTTTTCTTGTGTAGTCACTCACACTGTTGTTACGGCTCTTCCCAAAGTTACATTAGTAAATTCAGAATATTTATGCCGTCAATTTACACAAGGAGATGTTTTTTATCACAGACTTATGCATTTATTAACTTCAATGGTAACCGTACAGATGGATGTCATGGACCCAATACTTTAAGCACTGTGATGATGCTGAATCCCCAGTTATGATGGTATCGGATTCTTGAACTGATTTTGCTAACAGCACGATTTGTAGTAGTTCTGACTGTTGGGATTTCAAGTTTTATACCTGTGAGGTCAAATGGCCCATGGATGATTTCAAACAGTAATACACTTATGTCTAACTTTGTTATGCTATGGCTTTTAGCATGAAGTTTGATGGAATAACTAGATGAGCGGAAAAGTAAGACTGACCAATTCATTGAAATGGTCTTGTAACATTGGGAATTACCATGGTATTGTTAGGATGCATTAGGTATACTAGCAGAAAACAGGACTTGAACTGCATATGAAAAGTGGATGACCTTGGCAACATACTTGGTCAATATTGGACTAATATGGACCACCAAACAAACTGGCATTCTGGATGAAGCTTTTCCAATTAGAGAAGGAACAAAAAGACCTAAACATGCAAACGTGGACCTCCGTTGTGTGCATCATTCATGAATACCTTCCCTGGCTTTTCCAGGTGTTGTTCCCCACGATTAATTATGGTGAGGTTATCTCTGCGAGTTGAGAAGGCATTTCTCCCCTTGCTCTGAATTTCAAAGCTTTCACGCGTCATGTCTCATAAGTTCTCCATGCCACGATGCAAAAAGTACAGCATTAATCCAGGAAACCTTGGCCTTGTAGACCTTGTAATCATTCAAAATCCAGTGAATCGTGATATGGCTTCTTTGGCTTTACCACACCATTACCTCTGCTGTTGTCAAGGGTTGCTGAGAAAAAATTTGAAACTTGCGGGCATAGTTTATTGAAATATGCCGCTCTTCCAGGCAGAGTTCCTTTTTGGTTCAATTCTTGAAGCTAGTTGAATTTATGCCTCCACTTTTAACCCAATGAGATGACAGGGATCTATATATAAGGTATATAAACCATACTATCTGACCCCCCAAAATCCTGTTTAGAAAACTACCGAACGTCTTATCAGACAATATGCCAACAAACCCGATTGGTCCTGCACTCCAACAATCACCAGAAGGGACATGTACTCTGTCGTCCGTGTCCGCATGTCCCTATTCTAACACATTGAAACAAGACACCTTGTCATCTAGCGAGGGATGAATGTGGACAATGGGAATGACACATTTGACAATAACCCTAATGTTGAGGTGGAAAAATTAGAAACTTGTACAGTACGTGTGTCCATTGAGCCTGCTGCTGTACGGAAATAGCTAGATTTAGATTGAGTGGACTCTCAATCCTTTTTGTATTTGTATCATATCACATTCTTCTCGGTTTAATTGAACCTTGTTTGACTTGATGTCAAGTTTTGATTTGTTTGAAAGATAAACCTATGTCGTTACAAGTGCTTCTTACTTCAGGTTTATTGCCCAGGTCCCAAATTTATAAACAAAAGCACATAGACCTATATTGTGACAAAACTTTTAAGAAATGCTTTCCCCCTTAAAAAATATGTCCCCCCGTCCCACTGCAAAAAAGTTGGTTACACCACTGAACCTAAGTTCAAAGAAACTATGTACACCCACAATGGAACATTCTTAATGTAAAGGTACAAATTTCACTCAGAAAACAACCAATGAGAGTATTCAATGGTTTAATGCGGACATGTAAATATGAAGCTCAGAGTTGTGAATTTTGGATACGAATGATGAAATGAAAAAAAAACAACAGAGAACAACTTGTATGTAGGATTGCGAATGACAATGTTAGGAAACCTAATACTGAAAGAGAGGAAGCTCGCCTTCCAAAAAGCAGAAGAATTTTGTCAGATCCAAGAACAGGCTGAAGCGAAATGAATGTGTCTCTAATTCAACACCTGTGCATCAGTCTAGCCATCATAACCAACAGAGTAAAATACAAGTTTTTTTTTAAAAGTAAAAAGGACATTAGAAAAACAGCTTCAAGGAGGATTAGGAAGGTGAAATCACAATTTATGCATCACATGATAGCCCCCAAAACCAAAAGATGCAATCAGTGCAAAGCAGTCCTCCAGCAGTCTATGTTATTTAGCCAAACAACTGCCGAAACAAGTGGCTACTAAGGGATTGAAACAAAACTGGTTGACTGTATGTTACAAGGGTTGATGCAAAGTGGAACATAGCCACAATGTGGTCCGCGGGTAGTGAATGCCAAAGTCCGCATGTTTTGGTAGTCAATACAATGGGTACCAACAGGATGTTACTTTGTGAAGAAAAACCACAACAAGAAAACATGGAAGACGGTATTAGATGATCTTCTTGTGGGACAATGGGGACATAAACAAGGAATAATAATGTTAAATATATTAGGAAGTTGGCAATGAGATTAAAGACGCCACATGTGCTTTGCACAAATCAGCTTCCAAACATACAGTCCCAGCTGCCAATACCTTGGACAAAAAATACAACCAAGGACATATATAAAGGGTTCTGTGTTGATAACTAATCCTCGGTAAGAGGGGCGGACAATGTGCTGAGTTTGAAATTGATTAGAGGCACGACAAATGTTCGAAAATAATGAACTATGCCAAGATAGTTAAATGAGGAAAATTTTGGAGAGTCGTATAATACGCAACCCGAAACGTCAATGGAATTACCTTCCATCAAGGTAAAAACCATGACTTCTACAAAGTCTCCCTAAATATTGAGGGGTGGATGCCGGAAATGTGTGATTTGCCTACCCCAACGGGGGCCAAAAAGTTGGTACCAGACATCGACAGGCAGTGTGTATTGGTCAGCACCAATGAGGTACAGCATGCTTCACCAACTTAATCCTACCTTCGGACAAAGACCTTAAAACGAAACTTGGTAACTTACAATAACAACAGACATACGCTAGATTACAGAAATTTGGTGGAATGGATGTGTGCCGAAGCTTTTGTATGGTGTATGACAAACCCACTTTTCTTGTTCTTCAACTCAAAAACTGTTTGTAGGCGCTTCCCATAATAGTTACATTAGTGAATTCAGAATTAGAATTTATGCCAGTCAATTTCAACATGTTTTTATCACAGAACTTATGCATTTGTTAAATTCAATGGTAAAACCGTACAGCATGGTTGTCATGGAGCCAAAACATACGCACTGTTGATGACGCCTAATCCCAATTAGGTGTATCAAAGATTCTTGACCTGATTTTGCTACAAGGTTTAAAGGAAACAAAAAAAAAGATTCAGGGTTGGGATACACCAGAGACTGATGGGAGAGTGTAGACATCGGAGGCCAGGAGGAACGGGGAGTAAAGGAATAGAGGTTTAGTTGATATTAATAAATACAGTTATGGGTCAGAAAAGGCCAAGGAGGACTGTGAGTCATATAGAAGAGAGTTCAGTTTTAAAATCTTTTTCAGGCATATAGAAAAAGAGTGGTACCGGTAAACATGGGGTTCAGGGGATCTGATCAGGTAAAAATGAGGCAGTGGGAATAGTAGCACAACAGGTGGAATACGAATATAGAACCTAACTTACGGGCTAATTCACTGTAATATAAGAGACGCGCACAAAACATTTAAGGCGTCTTAGATACATTTAGTTTGATACAATCCACCCCCCATAACTTAAATACTTGTCACTGGGATCCATAATTTACATACAAGACAGTATATTAGAAGGGTCAGCCTATTTTCTTACCCGATGCACAAAATTTTAAAGTGCTAACATACTTAAATAATTTGGCGCACTTCCCACTCATATAAAGCCATCACCCTATTTCGATGGAGACAAACCAACCAAAGACACAAGTTATTAAACGTTCCCGATTCAGGCGATAAATAAATTTGAAGATGATTCTCTACTTGATGATGAGACCGGGGGGTAAACAGCAGAGTGGACAAGAGCAGCCGCCAGACAAGCAGAAACTAGACGAAGACACAAGGAAAATGACACTATCCAGATATTCTTTGAAAGAAAAAATTATTGCATGGTCAAGCATCTTTCTGACAAAGTCAGGAGCCCAATAACTCAACAGAAGAAACCGCACAAAGGGTATCTGAGTACATTAAACGATCTAGACCAGAGCATCAAACCAAGACGGCTACCATCTCCCCGGCACCTCCAGTTTAGTCCAGGTTGTTTATGCCAGTCGTCAATTTAACAAATTTTGTATCAAACTAAGCCTAGTAAATCAACGGTAAATGTATACGAACGGATGTATGGAGCCAAAAACTACAGCCACGGTGGATGACGGCACTGAATCCCAGTAGGTATGGTGGTATCCAGATTCTTGAACTGGATTTTGCTAAGGTTAAAGGAGGTTTCAGGGTTGGATACACAGAGCTTATGGTGTGTGAGAGGAGACACGGAGGCACATAAGGGAAGGGGAGTCCGGAATAGATATTTAGGTTGATATAGTATAAATACAGGGTGGTCTGGAACAGAAGAAAAGACAAGGAAGAGGACCTGGGATGTTTACCTATAGAAGAGAGTTCAGTTTTAAAAGGCATAGAAAACATTAGAGCACTGTTGATGATGCCTGAATCAGTTCTGGTGGTATCCGGAGGCTTTACACCTGATTTTGCTAACGCACGATTTATAGTATGTTCTGACTGTTGTGTTGTATTTCAAATTTTACCTGTGGGGCAAATGCCCATGATAGATTTTCAACACCATATACACTTTGCTATAAGGCTCCGCCAATATGCAAGTAGGCTGTGGCTAGCTGGCAAAAAAACCCCTGCCCTCTTATTTATTAGCAACTATGAAATCTAAAATGAGTATTGATTGTTATACTGATTTTGAGTTTTCATTGCTTTGAACCGGCACAAATCAGCTTCCAAACTACCATCCCCAGCTGCCAATAACCTTGGATTAAAACGTGCCAAACCAATGGACGATATAATGGGTTGTTGTGACAATCCTGGTAAGAAGGACGAGTATTGTGGTGGTTTGAAATTGCTATAACACACAACAAATGTTTCGCAACAATGAAACATTACCAGAACTTGAGAAAAACTTTTTTCAGAGAGTTTGTTTCAATATTTTACCCCAATGGCATGGAATACCCTCCCGTCAAGTACAACCATGAACTCTAACAATATCTTCCCTACTCTTTAAGTGGGGTGCCGGAAAAGTGTGATTGCCACCCCAACGGGTACCGACACTGACATGCACGTCATTTGTCACACCAATGGAGAACGTCATGCTACAAAACAAAAACCCAACTGAATCCTACTTCGGACCAGACCTTCAATCACGAAACTCGTAACTTACAATGACACATATACTGCTAGATTACGACTTTGGTGGAACGGAGTGTGCCGAAGCTTTGATATGGTGTATGACAAACCCACTTTCTGTTGCTTAACCAAACGGTTTGTTACTCTTACTTGTTCATTCCAGAATAGTTACATTAGTGTATTCAGAAGTAGAATTTATGCCAGTCAATTAACACCTGGTTTATCACCGAACTTAATGCTTTAGTAAATTCACTGGTACCGTACGGATGGATCAATGGAGCCAACACTAAAGCACTGTGGATTCTGCCTGAATCCCATTTAATGATGGTATCATGGATTTCTTGAAACTGATTTTTGCTACATCAACGATTTTGGTAGGAAGTTCGGACTGTTGGGATTTCAAGTTGTACCTGTGGGGCAAATGGCCCATGGATAGATTTCAAACAGTGTCCACTTAATATTGTCAAAACTGTTATTCTCATTGGCTTTTGCGGTGAAGTTGAGGGAATAACTAAGATGAGGGCATAACTCAATATGATTGAAATTAACGAATTGCCATTTCATTGAACTGTTCTTTGCTAACATGGGGATTCAATGTAGGAGGCATTAGGTATATTTCTTACTAGCAGAAAACAGGGACTTGGACTGCATATGAAAGTGATGACTGGGCAACATATGGTATTTGGACTGCATATGAACTACCCAAACCACTGGCATTCTGGATGAAGCTTGTCCACATAGAGCAGAAGACGAAACAGGGCAAAGTGGACCTCCGTTTGCCATCATGATCCCTCCTGGCTTTTCTCGGTGTCTTCCCACGATTATTCTTTGTGAGGGTATCTCTAGAAGTGATGTAGGCAATTTCTCCCCTGCTCAAGAATTTCAAAGTTTCAACGCGTCATTCTTCGTAAGTTCTCCTGGCCACGATTGCAAAAGTACAGCATAATATCCAGGAACACCTTTGTCCTGTAGACCTTGTGAATCATTCAAATCAGTGACTCTGAATCAGCCATGTCTTCTTGCGATATGGCATTCTGTGCTTTACCACACCCTTACCTTGCTGTTTTTCAGGGTTGCTGAGAAACATTTGAAACTCGCGGGCATATGTATGACTATGCCCCCTCTTCCCAGGGCATAGTTGCATTTGTTGGTTCAATTCTTGAAGTTAGTTGAATTTATGCCTCACTTTTAACTCATGAAATGACAGGGATCTAGATATGAGGTATATAAACCATACTATCTGACCCCCCCGAATCCTGTTTTAGCAACTACCTACCGCAACTGGCGACTTATACACCATATGCCAACAAACTCGGTTGGTCCAATCACACCCCCAACAACCACCAAATGCACAGAACTCTGCCGTCCGTTTCCACATGTTCCCTATCTCCATTGCAAACAGCCATTGAAACAAGAACAACCTTGGTCCATCTAGCTAGGGATGAATTTGGACAATGGTAGAAATGCCCACATTACAATACCCCTAATGTTTGAGGTGGAAACTTAGAACTTGTACAGTACGTGTCCATGAAGCCTGCTGCTTTACGAAAATAGCTAGCTCTAAGGTTGAGTTTACTCATCTCATCCTTTTTTGTTAATGATGTCATATCACAGTTCTTCTCCGGTTTTTTGACCTTTCGTTTGACTTGATGTCACAGTTCCGTTTTGTTCTGAAAGATAACCTCTGTTATTACAATGCTTCTTCCTTCAGTTTATGCGCTGTCCCAATTTATAAACAAAGCACATAGACATATTTGTGCCAGACCCTTTTAAGAATGCTTTTCTTCCCTTAAAATATGTCCCCCCTTCCACACACACGCAAAAAAAAAAGCTGGAATACAACCACTAAACCTAAGTTCCTAGAATATGTGCACCACAATGGAACATTATTAATGTAAAGGTCAAATTTCACTCCAGACCACACCCCCCAATGAGAGCATTCAATTGTTCATTGTCTGACATGTTAATCAAGCTCATAGTTGTGAATTTTGATACTGAATGATAATGATCAAGACAAACTTTTATGATAGGATTGCGCATGACAATGTTAGGCAACTATACTGAAAAAAAGAAGCTCACCGTCCAAAAACAGACAATTTTGTCGATCCAAGAACAAGCTGAGCCACATGAATGTTCTTAATCAACACCTATGCTGGCCTTTATGTCAGTGTTGTAGCCATTTCAGTGTTATGTGAAGCATACGAGAAACACTTGAAATGCCCCATCCCATAGGCCCCAAAATCGGAAATGTCAGTCCCATAAAGTTTGCTCAATAAGCTATGTTACCAAGCAAAAAAAAAAAAACAACTGCAAAGTTTACAATATGATACGACATTCCAAGATTCGAGTGAATATCCCACCAAGATTCAGGAAATTGGAGAAGGTGTTTTCTCAAAAGTTGCAGCTTTACAACGCGAAGCATATGTCACAGTTGCTATTAAAAAATTTTTAAAAAACCTACATTCAATCTTCCAAGAAGATCTTTCTTGAAAGAAGTCCACTTAATGATAGGTCATCTCATGACATGTGGTAAAATCTCATGGGTTGTCAGCTGCTGGTGATTGATGCTTATGTTTGAGTATGCAGCTTTGATTGCTTCCATTCGAAGTGAATGCAATAGTTTTTACCAGTATTCGCTTGATCAATTTCTTGAACTCTTGACGATGTAACTTCCCACAGGTGAGCCAACCTTAAACCCACAGATAGCAAATTGATTATCAATGGGATTGGTCATTACATGGACTCGCCCATCGAGATCCTACGCCTACTAATGTTTAGTATCCAACATGCAACTACAATCAAAGCTTCAAAGAGCAGTAATAAGAACGCCAGGATCAATGGAACCAGTCTCTGTAAATAGCCGACTTGGGAACGCAGGTCAAAAGTGATACAAAGGGGTTCTTTCACCTATATGGCACCAGAATTTCCTTCTTCTTCTCGCCATGTACAGTGATGGTCTGCACAGAGTTAAAACACACGAAAGAAAAGGAATGCCTGCCATATCCCGTGCCCATCGCCAAGAGTTTTCACACCAGTAATGTATTTGGTAAAAACCTGCGACAGTGGAAAACAACCACAAGCCGTTGCAAGCTATCTTTGCAAAGCTCTTACACGCATCACTATGAGCCTGTAAACTATGCTGCTCATAACGCAACAAAAACCCACCCACAACAACAACTGGCCAATGCTAATATGTCAGACATTCCAGATTCAATGGGAGGATATCCCAAGACAGGAAATTGGAGAAGGTGCACACTCAAAAGGACAGCTTTGCAACTTGAAGCATGGCGACTTTTTATAAATTAAAAAAATTAAAACCTACATTCAATCTCCAAGACGATCTTCTGGCAGAAGCCCACTTCATTAGAGGTTTATTCTCTGACTGTGGTAAAATTTCATGGGTTGCAAGCTGCTGTGTTGACGCCTTAATGTGGGGTATGTAGCATTTGATTGCTCCATTCAGGAATCACATAGTTTTTTACCAGTAATTTCGCGTTGATCCATTTTTGAAACTCTTGACAATCTAACTTTCAACAAGTGTGAGCACCTTAACCCCATATAGCCAACAGATTATAATGGATTGACATATTTAAAGTTAGGACTCGCCCATTGAGACCTGAGTCGCCGCTAACATTTTCCTTATCCAACATGCACTACAGCAAAGCTTCAATAGCATTAAGAAGAATCATGGATACAGCAACCATTCATCTCTGTAACTAGCCGCTTTGGGGAAGCAGGTCAGAATGATACAAACAAACAAAACATCTTTACAGGGTTTCTCAGCCTATATGGCCACCAGAAATTCTTCTCGCCATGTACAGTGATGGTCTGCACAGATAAAAAGGAGAATGCTTGCGATAGTACGTCCAGTTCAAAAGGTTCACTAGTATGTATTTGGTAAAAACTGCGACAGTGGGAAAATGAACCATACGCTGTTGCAAGCTATCTTTGCAAAGCCGTCTACTAGCTTACAGCCTAGAGCCTGCAAACTATTCTGCTCGACCCACCATATGACCTGACTGGTGATTGCGCCTTTCCAATTCACCAGCAGGAATTTACATGGACTTACTAAATCTAACAGAACAAGTTTGGATTTAGTGAACGAATTTTGTACGGTTCTCAGATCTTAGCATGTATTAATACCTACAAGCCAATCACTTAGTGTATAGGGACATAGCCTGGAAATACCATGTTCACTAGAAACCTAAAGGGAAAACTGTCTACAAAATTGGTGACTTTGGAGAATCCCGACAACTAGATGAGGGAGAAACTTTCAAATCTCTTTTAAAGCGAAATGCCAGTCTAATATAATATACGCTTCAACATATTATAAATACATTTTTGTTTCAAATGAATGTATTTCAGTCAGAAAAATGACTCTATTATTGATAACAAAGTAAAACGTTTATAATATCTTCCGTATGATTGCAGCCATTTTGATGAGCCCACGAGAAAAATAGAAATCATGATGGTATATAGTACATAGTGTGTCTTGGAATAAGTAGCCAATGAATGACATAACCAAACCTTTTCAGCTATATTCTGTTCAAGAATCCGCTCCGGTTTTTAATCGATCGTTACTGCTTTTCTTCTAGACACACTATGTAATCCGATTTTCTGACCAGGAGTACCCTAGACATTCCTTAGACACCTGTTTTTATCTATTGACTTCTCAAGTCATACAACGTCACCAATGCCCAGCAACGTCACCAATGCCGAACATGGCGACCTCCATGGACAACATTTATTAGTAAATTATGCTAATAAGGCAATCTATATTGCAGTAAATATTACTTCTTTCAGACCGCAAAGACATCTTTTAAAACATACTTAAATTAAAAATTAGCCTGTTAATACACTTTAAGGAACAGAAGAATATCCTCATCCAGCTGATCAACTAAACACAACCCTTTTGTACCGTACCATTGGGAGAGCGATTTATGGAGTGTCGCAGTTATGATATACCACATAGCTACTGGCATTTTGCCATTTCTTTGTGTGTGCGTACATTTATGTAACATAAGATTTGATTGGTACGCACATATACATAAGTTATGAATCTGCATTAATGTGGATCTGTGTTTAACATAGAAAGCCACTCTCTGTGTAGAACTCACTGTTAATGAATATGTATATAGATTGTTGGATAATTGTTTGTCATATGTTCTTTAAAATTGCCAAACAGAAGGGGGCACATCAACATGCCAATTTGCAATCTTCTTGTTAGAGTTCCTGAAGTTCATGACATTTCAGACAACCCCAGAGACCATTCTTGCAAGTACCAACAACTCCGAGAAAAGAGCAATCTCCGGAAATAGAAAGGGAAATAGAAAAAAGCTACGGCAAAAAATTTTGCTTCTACCTATATGATGTATGGGTATTGCATCAAACTTTTGTTGACTCAAATTTTAGGAAATTGTTGCCCCTTGACATTTGTGCATAGATCCCTACCTTTTTTAAATAACTTCATCAATGTGGGCATAATCGGACACATTACTTGCGATAATGACACCAAGGTCTTTGTAGGTGTTACATTCCATGATGTAGTTGTCACCTAACTTCCATTTCTTAACTTAGGCTGCTGACCAGTAATTAAGAAATTTGACTTATCATAATTAAATGATAATTTCCATAGTTTGGAAAAATGGCTGGCAGTATCCAAAAGTAATTTCAGATCCCTTTCATTTTCTCAACTAAAAATTGTTCAGTCTTTGAATCATCGAACATAGTGGCTTTACACAACATCGAGAAAAATAAAGTGACAAACCTTATGTTTTTATCATGAAACTTTGTGAAGGCAACATGATGGACTTACTAAATCTACCTGAAAACAGGTTTGGGTTTAGTGAAACTGAATTTGTATGAGTTCTCAATGATCTTAGTAATGGTATGATATACCTACACAACAATCACTTTGACTTTTTGCATAGGGATATTAAGCCCGGAAATATCATGTTCACTAGAAACTTAGAAGGGAAAATTGTCTACAAAATTGGTGACTTTGAAGCAGCCTGACATCTATATGACGGAGAAACTTTCAACTCTCTTTATGGAACACAAGAATATCTTCATCCAGACATACTGGGATAGCGCTGATCAACTGAATGCAACCGCTTGTACGGCACCATTGTGAGTGCGATTTATGGAGTGTCAAAGTTACGATATACCACATAGCTACCGGCATTTTGCCACTTCTTCCCCATGGAGGAAGGCAAAATCGCGATATCATGCTCTGCATGATAGCCCAAAAACCAAATGATTAACATTACCAGAGCAGTTCAATGAGGAAAATTTCAGAGAGTTGTATCAATACGCAACCCGAAACGGCATAAAATACCTTCCATCAAGGTACAACCTTGACTTCTACAACGTCCCCCTTAATATTGAGGCAGGTGCCGGCATATGTGTGATTGCCACCCCAACGGGTGACAAAACAGTTGGTACCTGTCATTGACAGGCAGTGTGCATTTGTCAGTGCCAATGGAGTACAGCATGCTTCACCAACTTAATCCTTACTTCGGACAAAGACCTTAACACGAAACTTGGTAACTCACAAATTACCACATACGTACTTCTAGATTACAGAAATTCGGTGGAACGGATGTGTGCCGAAGATTTTGATATGGTGTATGACAAATCCACCTTTCTCGTTGTGTCTTACGGCTCTTCCCAGTATAGTTACATTAGTGAATTTAGAAGTAGAATTTATGCCAGTCAATTTCACATATTTTTTTATCACAGAACTTATGCACTTAGTAAATTCAAGGGTAACTGTACAAATGGATGTCATGGAGACAAACATTACAGCACTGTGGATGACGCCTGAATCCTAGTTATGGTGGTATCCGGATTTTTGAACTGATTTTGCTAACAGCACGATTTGTAGTAGTTCTGAATGTTGGGATTTCACCGTTCTACCTGTGCCAGTGGGGCAATGGCCCATGAGATGATTTCAAAACAGCTACACTTATGTCATAAACTTTGTTATCATTGAGGCTTTTGCGGTGGAAGTTGAGGAAGTTGATTTCATTGAAATGGTCTGTGTAACATTGGGAACTACAATGGTATTGTTAGGAGGCATTGGGTATATTTGTTACAAGCGGAAAAACGGGACTTGGCCTGCGTATAAAGTGTGGATGACTTAGCAAAATATCGAGTCAATTATTGCCTGCAATGACGAGGAATGTCACATGACACCACATTCTCACGTCCAATCTTTACACGGCTTATCAATCGCCAAAGACCTGCTGTAAAATGAACATGTACACTACTACATGTCACCACATCCACCTGTGGTACACAAATATTGACTGCTATGAGGTGCATGGTTATTGAAACTATAGAGGCCCAAGGTGATCTCGAAACCAACTATGCCCCGAGATTTTAAAAAGTCCGACGAAAAGCATCTTCAATTGCTTTGTAATTCAACTGTGTTGATGCAGAAAATAAGTCCGCAAGGACAACATAACATATTTACCAAGTTTTGCTGTTTTTCTTGTTTCTTGATGTTGAGATAATGGTTGATGTATGTTGGACAATTTCCATTCTTGCCTCCAAGCGTCCTAGCATAGTATTTTAGGCTTGCTTTGAGTGGTGCCCAGGATAATGTCATGATGCCACGATCTTTGAATCCAGCTTGATTCAAGGGTCAGGTAGCTGCAGCAGGCGTAGGCAATTGATGTGTGTACAACCGGTAAGCCCATGATGTATGGATTTCATCTTGCTACAAGGTTATTCTTCCCGAGAGGATCACATTACAATACCACGGCCTGAATCGGATGGACTTCCATGGCCACGCCTCTGTTTTTGCCCAAAACCACTGGCATTCTGGATGAAGCTTTTCCACAGAGCAGGAAAGACGAAAAAACAGGGCAATGTGGGACCTTGGTTTGCATCAGATAACCTCCTGACTTTTTCAGGGTGTTCCCCCCGATTATTCTTTGTGAGGTTATCTCTGAGAGTGATGTCGCATTTCTCGCCCGTGCTCCGGAATTTCAAAGCCTTCACGGTCATGATCATAGTTCTCCCTCCCCGATTGCAGAAAGTAAAGCATTAGGCCTATCCAGGAACACCTTGTCATGTAGACCTGTGAATATCAAACCAGTGACTCTTGATGAATTAAGGCCATGTCTTGAGATATGGCATTCTTGTGCTTACCCCAACCCTTACTTGTCTGTTTCGGGTTGCTGAGAACATTTGAAACTCGCGGAGCATAGTTATGACTATGCCCGCTCTTCCCGGGGCATAGTTCATTTTGGTTCCAATTCTGAAGCTAGTTGATTTTGCCCCACTTTTAACCAATGAGATGACAGGGAATCATATATGAGGTATATAAACCATACTATCTGAGCCCCCGAATCCTGTTTTAGAAACTACCGCAACGACTTATACAGACAATATGCCAACAAATCGGTTGGCCCTCACCCCAACCCACCACGAGAATGCACATGTACTCTGCCGTCCGTTTCCACATGTTCCCTACCTCTTTAAAACCGCCAGTGAAAACAAAAACACCTTAGGCACTAGCGAGGATGAATTTGGACAATGGGAGAAGGCCCATTGTTACAATAACCCTAATGTTGAGGTGGAAAATTGGAACTGTACAGTACTGCCGATGAAGCCTTGCTTTACAAAAAAAGCTAGATCTAGGTGAATTTTGACTCAAATCCTTTTTTGTTAATTGATGTCATATCAAGATTTCTTCCGGTTACTTGACCTTTCGTTTGGGCTTGATGTCAAAGTCGATTTGTGCTGAAAGATAAACCCATGTCATTACAAGTGCTTCTTACTTCAGGTTTGTAAGCAAATGCAATAGAACCTATATTTTGCCAACCCATTTCAAGAAATGCTGTTCCCACTTAAAAATATGTGCCTCTTCCCACTGCAAAAAAGCTGGTACGCATGAACCTAAGTTCAAGAACTATGTACATCACAACGGAACATTATAATGTAAAGAGTACAAAGTTCACTACAGAAGGACAACAACACAATGAGAGTATTCAATTGTTTCATTGTTTGACATTTAATGCAAGTCAGAGTTGTGAATTTTGGAGACTGAATGATGAAATGAACAGAGACAAACTTGTATGAAGGATAGGGAATGACATGTTAGGAAACGAATACTGAAAGAGAGGAAGCTCACCTTCCAAAAGCAAAGAATTTTGTCAGACCAAGAAATGCTGAGCACAGTGAATATTTTAATTCAACACCTGTGCATGTCAGTCGCAGCCATTAACCACAGAGTAACAATAACAAATGCAAAAAAGGACATAGAACACTCAAGGAGGAAGGTGAATACCTATATCAGGCATTCACATGATTAGCCCCCAAACCAAAAGATGCAATCAGTGCATTAAAGCAGTTACGTCTTTCACAGCCCTATTGTTTGCAAAACAACTTGCCGAAAACAAAGTTAGCTGAAGGGATTGAAACAACTGGTTACCGCGTGTTACAAGGGTTGATGCAAAGGGGACATAGCACAAGTGAGTCCACGAGTGGAATGACAAAGTCAGTCAAGTTTTTTAAGTCCTAGGGGGTACCAGTTACAGGAAAAATGTTATTTGTGAAGAATTAACCACAACAAGAAAGGCTGTAAACATGGAAAGCTGGTATAAATGCCTTCTTGGTAGGTGGAGGAGATAGGACCCAGGTCAAACAATCATCTTTTACCCCCCACTACAGAAAAGGGGTTGACACTTGGTAGTTAGATGGACCTCGAATCAAGATAGGTAGGTAGTACTCTCAAATTGTGGGTGTCACTTTTTCAATCAGGGGCCAATTTAAGTGTACCACAGGGGTCAACCTATTTAAAATGCTCCAATCAGTGAAATGTATGCCATATGTCGTTATTCTAAGGATTCCAAAATGGTATATTTGTACCACTATGACCATTGGTTTGGAGTTTATAGGTTAAAATGGCTAAAATGGTCAAAAAGTCAATTCTTTTTTTATATTTGTAAGGGGGCAAAATCGGAAGTTGCTCCAATTTGGTGAAAATGATAGAAGTGTATCTAGTTTAATGAGTCAAAATAAGGAATAGTTTGTACCATCTGCATGCATAGTGACCAGTTATGGGACAAAATAGTCATAGGTCAACATAACCAAATGGTGTGCCTTCTTTGACCCTATATCCGCAAGTAAGCATGGAAAACTATAATACAAACTGACCTTTTAGGAGCCCTTGTACCGAAGGCGAAAAACTGAAGTATTTAAAATATAATCAGATGAACTCTCTGATGTTGACCCCTGTACAAATTGGATGACCTTTTACCATTTTACCTTAAACGTCCAAACCAATGGTCGGTAGGTGGTACAACAAACGTACATTTTTGGAAATCCTTATGATAGAGGACAGATATGGCATACATTTCACCATGATTAGAGCATTTTTAAAAGTTTGACCCTGTGTAAAACTTTTAAATGGCCCTAGGAAAACAGTGATACCACAATTGAGAGTATTACCTACCTTGCATATGGTCGAACGGCCATACTAACTTACCAAAGTGTCAAACCTTTTCGGTAGGGGGAGGTAAGAACTCCTAAATTAAGCCCTATGATATTCTGCTCCTCCTCTATGTGGACAAGGGGAATTAAACAGGACATAGAAATGTAAATATTAGGAAGTTGGCAATGAGATAAGACGACCATTTTGCTTGCTTGCTACACCAAATCAGCTTCCAAACATACCAGTCCCAGCTGCCAATACCTTGGACAAAACATACTAACCAATGGAAGATATTAAAAGGGTCGTTGTGACTAATCTGGTAAGAGGGACGATATGTGTGTGGTTTGAAATTGAGGACGGGCATGAAAAAGTTTGCAACATTGAAACATTACCAGAAACCAGTTAAGAGCAATTTCGAGATCGATCAATATGTGACCCGAAATGGCATGGAATATCCTCCATCAAGGTACAACCAGGACTTCTACATCCCCCTAACGATTGGGGGGGGGAGTAAATGTGTGATAGCCAACCCCAACGGGGTGTCAAACACAGTTGGTACCTGACATTGACAGGCATTGAGCATTTGTCAGTGCCAATGAGGTACAGCATGCTTTCACCAGTTATCTCCTTCTGGACAAAGACCTAACACGAAACTCGGTAAACTTAACAAATTAACACTACATACTGCCTAGATTACAGAAATTCAGTGGAACGGATGTGTGCCGAAGCTTTTAATATGGTGTAGGACACAAACCCACTTTTCTGGGTGTCTTCAACTCAAAACGTTTGGTACGGCTCTTCCAGAATAGTAAAATTAGTGAATTCAGAAGTAAGAATATATGCAGTCAATTTAACACATGTTTTTATCGCAGAACTTATTGATTTAGAAATTCAATGGAACCGTACAGATGGATGTTAATGGAGCCCCCAAACACTAAAGCACTGTGGATTATGCCTGAATCCCAGTTATGCTGGTATCTGGATTCTTGGAAATGATTTGCTAACAGCACAATTTGTAGTAGTTAGGGATGTTGGGATTTCAAAATGGCCCATGGATAGATTTAAAAAACAGTGTACACTTATGTCATAAACTTGTAATGCCATTGGATTTTTCTGGTGTTTTGAAGTTGCGGGAATAACTAAGATGATAGGAAAAGTAAGAATTGACCATTGCATGAAATGCGGTCTGTGAACATTGGGAATTACAATGGTATGTTAGAAGGCATTAGGTATATTTCTTACTAGCAGGAAAAGCAGGGACTTGGACTGCATATGAAAGTGTGCATGACTAGCAAACATATGGTCAATTTATTGGGCCTGCAACGATAGGAATGTCGCACGACCACCACATTTCACGCCCCACTCTACACAGCATTATCAATCCAAAGTCATGCGTAAATAACAATACTACATGTCACCCACACGACCTGGGTGTACCATACTATCCGATCCCCAATACGTTTTAGAAACTACCGCAACGTGACAAACCCTTAATGTTCTTATGGAACTTTGTGAAGGTAGTGATGGACTTACTAAATCTACCTGAAATAAAGTTGGCGTTTAGCGAAACTGAATTGTAAGAGTTCTTCAATGTGATCTTAGCAATGGTATGAAATACCTACACAACACTCGCTTTTCTGCCATAGGACATTAACATGGATATATCATGTCCACTTAGAAGGGAAAACTGTCTACAAAATTGACTTTGGAGCAGCCCGACAAACTAGAATGAGGGAGAAACTTTCAACTCTCTTTTTATGGAACACAAGAATATCCTCATCCAACTGATATAAAACGATCACAACACGTTCCCCCCCCCCCCCCCCACCCCCCCCCCCCCCCCCCCCCCCCCCCATTTGTACCGCACCATTGGGGGATGACAATTTATGGAGTGTCGCGTGACGATATTACCACATAGTATGCATTTTGCCATTCTTCCCCCGCAGAGGAAGGTGAAATTGCGCTAGCCCAAAAACGAAATGATTCAACATTACTAGAACAGTTCCAGGAGGAAATTTCAGAGAGGTGTATCAATATACGGCATATACCTTCCATCAAGGTACCCCCATGACTTCTACAACACCGTCCCACCTAACTATTGAGGGTGGGGAGGCCGCCGGCCAAATTTAGTGATTGCCCACCGACCAACTGGTGGCAAAAAGTTGGTACCCAAGACTCCGATCTACAGTCATTGTGCATTTGTCAGTGCGCATGGAAATAACAGCATGCTTCCACCAACTTAATCCTACCTTCGGACAAAGACTTAACACAAACTTGGTAACTCACATTACCACATACATACTTCTAGATTACAGAAATTCGGTGGAACGGATGTGTGCTGAATCTTTTGATATGGTGTATGACAAATCCACCTTTCCTCGTTTTCCCTCTTTGTTTATGATGGCTCTTCCCAGTAATAGTGTATATAGTGAATTTAGAAGTAGAATTTATGCCAGTCCGTCAATTCATTCACAAATTCACACACATTTTTTTATCACAGTAATTTTATGCACTAAGTAAATTCACGGTACGTACAAATGGATGTCATGGAGCCAAATATTACTACAGCAGTTGGATGACACTTAACCCAGTTATGGTGGTATCCGGATTCTTGAAACTGATTGTAACACACCAATTTGTATGAGTGGAGTTATGACTGTTGGGATTTTAAGTTTACTTTGGGCGGGGGCAACAAGGCCTAGGGATAGATTTCAAACAGATATATACACGTATGTCATAAACGTTGTTATGCCATTGGCTTCTTTTTGTGGTGGAAGAGAGTAAAACTGAATATGATCGGAAACGTAAGAAATTGAGGGTGCTGGCAAATGTGTGATTGCCACCCCACTGGGTGCCAAAACAGTCGTACCCGACATTGACAAGGCAGTGTGCGTGCATTCCGTCAGTGCAAGTAGTACGGCATCTTCCTTCCAACCCACTTAATTCTGACCATATTTGGACCAAGACCTTAACAACACGAAACGTGGTAACTTACAAATTACCACATACGTACTTCTAGATTACAGAAATTTGGTGGAATGGATGTGTGCCAAAGTTTTAGATCTTGTGTATTATAACTCACTTTTCTTTTTCTTCTTCAACTCAAAATTTGTTACGGCTCTCCCAGTATAGTACATTAGTGAATGCAGAAGTATAATTTATGCCAGTCAATTTCACACATTTTTTTATCACAGAACTTATGCACGGTACTGTAATGAATCGGTGGTCAATGGAGCCAAACATTACAGCACTGTGATGACGCCTGAATATCCCAGTTATGGCGTAATCCTTATCTTGAACTGATTTTGCTAACAGTAAAAGGAGCGTTTCAGGGGTTGATACAGCAATAGACTGATGGTGAGAGTTACTAAGACAGGCACAGTAGGTAACGGGAGTAAGGAAACGAAGGTTAGGTGATATTAGTATAACATCCAGGGTTTTGGTCAGAAAGGCAAGGAGGACTGGCGAGTTGTAAGAAGAAGTTCAGTTTTAAAAGGCATAGAAGAAGTGGTGCAGGTAAAAAGGGGGATCAGGTGGAATCTGATCAGGTAAAAGGTAACACGAACTTGGTAACTTACAAATTAACACATACATACTGCTAATTACAGAAATTTGGTGGAATGGATGTGTGCCGAAGCTTTTGATATGGTTTATGACAACCCACTTTTTTTCTGTTGTCTTCACTCAAAAAACTGGGTTTGTTACAGCTCTTCCCAGTATAGTTACATTAGTGAATTCAGAATTAGAATTTATTCCATCAATTTATACACATGTTTTAATCACCAGAACTTATCATTTAGTAAATTCAATGGTAAAACGTACAGATGGATGTCATGGAGCCAACACTAAGCACTGTGGATTATGCCTGAATCCCAGTTATGATGGTATCTGGATTCTTGGAACTGATTTTGCAACAGCAATGATATTGTAGTAGTTCTGAGTTGGGATGTCCAGTTTTTAACCTTTGGGGGTAAATGGTCCCATGGGTAGATTTCAACAGTGTACATTATAGGTTCATAAACTTTGTCATGACCATTTTGGCTTTTGCGGTGAAGTTGAGAGAATACTAAGATGATCGGAAAAGTAAGAATTGACCATTTCATTGAAATGTCGTGTAACATTGGAATTACAATGGTATTGGCATGACGCATATTAGGTAATCCAGCATAAAACGGGACTTGGACTGCATATGAATGGATGACTTGGCAACATATTGGTCAATTATTGGACTGCATATTGAACCCACCAAACCACTGGCATTCTGGATGAAGCTTTTCCACATAGAGCAGGGAGATGAAACAGGGCAACGTGGACCTACGGTTTGCATCATGATACCTCCTTGGCTTTTTCCTCGGTGTGTTCCCACGAGTATTCTTGTGAGGTTATCTCAGTGATGTAGCATTTCTCCCCTTGCTCATGAATTTCAAAGCTTTTCCCGCGTCATGTCTCGTAAGTTCTCCCTGCCACGATGGCAAAAGTCAGCATTTATCCAGGACAACCTGTCCTGTAGACCTGTGGATCATTCCAATCCAGTGACTCTTGAATTAAGGCATGTCTTCTGGCGATATGGCATTCTTGTGCTTTACCACACCCTTACCCTTGCTTTTTCATGGTTGCTGATAACCGTTGAAAAACTGCGGGCATAGTTTCTGACTATGCCCGCTCTTCCCAGGGCATAGTTCATTTTTTGTTCAATTCTTGAATGCTAGTTTAATTTATGCCGCCACTTTTAACCAATGAGATGACAGGGATCTCTATTCTGAGGTAATATAAACCATACTAATCTGACCCCCCAAAATCCTGTATTTTGAAACTACCTACCACTACCGCAACGTCTTATACAGACAATATGCCAACAAACCCGATTGTCCCTGCCCTCCAACAATCACCAGAATGTGCATGTACTCTCTGTCGGTCCGTTTCCGCAATGTTCCCTATCTCTTATCTCTAACCGCCATTGAACCAAGACAAACCCTTGTCATCTGCGAGGGGAATGAATTTGGACAATAGAGAATGCACACATACATAACCCTAATTTTGAGGTGAAAACTTGAACTTGTACGTAACGTGTCCATGAAGCCCTGCTCTGCTTTTACTGAAATCGCTAGATTTAGATTGAGTTTGACTCTCAATCCTTTTTTTTGTTATGACGTCATATCACTTCTTCGCTTCCAGGTTAATTGACCTTTCGTTGACTTGATGTCAAAGTTCTTTTGTTCTGAAAGATAAACCTATGTTATTACAATTGCTTCTTACTTTCCGGTTTATATGCGCATGTCCCCAAATTTATAAACACAAAAAAGCACATGACCATATATGGTCCAACCCATTTTAATTTAGAAATGCTTTCCCCCAATTAAAATATGTTCCCCCTTCACACTGCAAAAGTGGTTTACAACAACACTAAACCTAAGTTCATAGAACTATGTTATCAACACACAATGGAACATTATTAATGTAAAGGTACAAATTCACTCAGACAACACAACCCAATGAGAGCACTTCATTGTTCAGTTTCGTGACATTTAAATGCAAGCTCAGAGTTGTGAATTTTGGATACGAATATGAAATGAGCAGAGACAAACTTGTATGTAGATTGCGATAAAATGACACTGTAGGAAAACTACTACTGAAAGAAAGGAAGCTCACCTTCCAAAAAAGCAGAAGAATTTTGTCAGATCCAAGCAAAAGCTGTGAAGCACAGTGAATGTTCTTAATCAACACCTGCAGGCCTTTATGTCAGTGTAGCCTTTCAGTGTGATGTGAAGCTTAAGAGAACACTTGAAAATGGCCATCCTCCCATAGGCCCCAAAATCCTGGAAATGTGCAGTCCCAGTAAAGTTTGCTCAATGAAAAGCTATGTCCCAAGCAAAAAAAAAAAAAAAAACAACGGCAAAAGTTTACAATATGATCAAGACATTCCAAGATTCATATGGGAAGGATATCACAAGATCACGAAAATTGGAGGTGCGTTCCAAAAGTGCAGGCGTTACAACTCGAAGCATGGCAAAAGTTGCTATTAAAATTTTTTTTGTAAAACGACATTCAATCTCCAAGAAGATCTTCTTGAAAGAAGCACACTAATTGAATAGAGTAATCTCATGACAATGTGGTAAATCTCATGGGTTTTCAGCTGCTGGTGATGATGCCTTAGTGGAGTATGCAGCATTTGATTGCTCCATTCTAGTTGAATTCACATAGTTTTTACCAGTATTCGCTTGATCAACTTCTTGAAACTCTTGACGATGTAACTTCCAACCAGTGTAGCACCTTAACCCACATTATAGCACTTGGATTATCAATGGATTGGCTCATTAAATAGGACATCGCCCATCGAGACCTGAAGCCGACTAATGTTTAGTATCCAACATTGCACTACAGCAAAGCTTCAAAATAGCAGTAAGAAGAACGCAAGGATAAAGCACCAGTCATCGGGAAATAGCGATTGGGGAAATGCAGGTCAAAAGTGATACAAACAAGAACTTTATTAGAAAAAAAATGGTATTCTCAGGGGTTCTCAGCTATATGGCACCAGAAATTCTTCTCGCCACGTACAGTGATGGTATGGCACAGAGGTACACACGAAAGAAAGGAAATGCTTGCCATAATCTGTCCATGCAAAAGAGTTTCACCAGTCAGTAGTATTGGTTTTAAAACAATGCGACAGTGGAAAACAACACAAAGCCGTTGCAAGCTATCTTTGCAACTCTTACAAGCATCACCTATGAGCCTGTAAACTATGCTGCTCCGACTCCACCAATATGACCTGAATGTGAAATTGCAAGCATGGACCAAATTCACCAGCAGGACTTAAATGGAACTACTAAATCTACAGGAAAACCAGTTTGGGATTTAGTGAAAAACTGATGTTGTACGAGTTCTTAATGATCTTGCAAATGGTAGTGAAATAACTACAAGACAATAAATTTGTGTATAGGGACATAGCCTGGGGAAATATCATGTTCACTAGAAACTTAGAAGGGAAACTGTCTACAAAGTGGTGACTTTGGACACCCACACTGATAACCTATCCAAGAGAAAAGAGTTGGAATTTTCACAAAGATTTTGATTAATTCAGGAGATATGCAAACACCAATAGTGGGCACCAAAAATTGCAGAATACAAAGGAGGCATTAGCATCTTCAGCAACTCATTCTTACATATACCACACGGGTACTCTGGTGTTGTTTTGGCCCTGGGTTAACTCAACTTGGTCACTTAAGAGGATAACCGAGCATCAAGATGCAGTCGCCTATAATATGATGCCATCCAAAGCCAACAAACATCCTTAAAAGTACCTGTAATATTATTTACCAATAGAAAAATACACATTAAACAATGTATTTAGAAGTGTTAAAATAATATAAATCAAACCTGGAAATGGGATTTTGCGGGGATCCAATGCTGGCATCACATGACCTTATTGAGGTGAATGAAATGCCCAAAACTGGTGCATTGTGGGATGAACTTAATACAACCTCTAATAAAAACCCGCACCATACTTTTGATCATGTTAATAACAGTTCAATGAATACATTCCTCTAAAATGTGATTGCTTCCACAAAGCTACTTTAAGATGCTGATGTAGGCCCTACATTAATTTAATCTTTTGTTTATTTTTGGTGTCAACATCTGTTAACTTGTTATCTTTTAATCTGTTAACACTTCCAAAGAGTAACATGCCTGAACACAAAGTTTGGTTTTCAAAAAAAACATTCACACAATGGCAATACAACTTTTCCAAGATCAATTGTACACGGAAATTAGGATAGTAGAAATTCTTTTCTTATTTGATATGACAATAACTATAGTGTGAAAAGACAAATGACTATTGAAGTCAGTTGTCTTTAACACTATATTTAATTTGCCACATAAATAAGAAACATAATTAACCAAGCAGAGTCCTTCAAAAAGGCAATCTGCCCATAATCTAGCTTCCGACTTAAATAGGCTTGAATTTTGCATATAGCCGGAACACTTTCAATAGGTCAAATCAAAGATCTACACCTCCATCATACCGTCTTCAGTAAAAATTACAACATAAGTTCCATGATGGGATAAAATGTTTTCAAATTGTTTAATTTACAAAAATTCTCTATTAGCCAACAAGTTATTGTTTTTTCAGCTATCTTTTTTCGCAAGCTAACTTAAAAGGTTACTTCCTTTTTGTTCTTACTGGGTAATGTATTTTATAACATGCTATTTGCAAGTCATAATCACATGAACGCAACACTTCAACACATTGGCTTTTTCGTATCCACAGCCTCATCCCCCCAAAAAATCCCCTGACTTTACCCAAAGGAGTTGAGATTTTTACAATCATCTGACCCGTTCGCCTATTTTGCCTAATCAAACTTGCAAATTTCGATCTACTCTGGAAGAAATAAGTGTATTTATACTGTCCATCAGATAAAACAAAGATTACCCCCTGTAAGAAATGGTAAGCTCCCTCTCCCTTGTTTTGGTACTTTCGTGCTTGGGCCAATAATGTGCGTGGTTATTGCTTGCCATCAGCCAATCACACACTAGGTTGCTTAGCCCCGTCGGGGCCATCTTTTTGGAATCGGTGTTATTCTCTGTCGAGCAATCATCGGGAAGGATCGCAACATAATTTTCGCCTTAATATCCTTTTCTTCAAATTGGTCAAAAATATGCGGAGTTTGTCTTTCATGTGATGCTGTGACCAGATTTTTCAACATGGAAACTCTAGCACTGCTTAAAAACCACGTTTTATCTGGCGGTGTTTGTAAGAATGGAATCGTCTTTTTAAGTTTAACTTTAGAACAGGACTGTGTCATTTGCGTCGATGACGAACTGTGTACATTTTGATACATCTTCAGCTGTTGACGGAACCTATCGGACTTAACGTATTTTCTTTACTTACCTGTGTACCGTTTTGAGTTTTCTCATTGTATTAGAAGGTCTACGGCTTGCGCAGCAGACAAATAGTGCAATCTTCACACTCTTCGGTAGGCCTCTGATGGTAATTCCCCTAATTTGTGGGTGTCAGGCAAACTAGATCTCAGGAATCACTATTCGTCGTTCATTGAATTCTACTGACAATACATGGTATAATCTCATGCTGGTACTGGTATAGTGAATCTAGGGGCTGCCCGCTTGTTGTTGTTCAACAACTGTTGGGATGTACCTGTTCTGAAGGTAGCTGCGGTGCACAGAGGACAGGACATCTGGGCGGTGGATCGGGCACACAGCATCCCTATTCAAGGCCAAGGTCCGTTAATTGCAGGTCAACAGCACGGGCGTTCAATTCAACCAACTGACCAGGTCTATGGTCGGATCAGAAGAAGATTTATTTTTGATCGGATCGTCTATTGCAACGTAATTTCTACGTTTTCCAGGTCTCGTAATTTGGGCTGATACTCCTGTAAATTGAATGCACAGATCAATAGAGCCCGTCAATGGGTGGTTAAGCTTGTGAATGTAGTAGGGCTGATAATAATTTGCTGCGATGGGTTATTCTGTTAAAGCTTTATTCTGGGTGCGTTTCAATTCTTAACTGTCAAGTGGGCTCACTCTGTTAAATAAACCACTAATAACCAAGTGTAATGTGCCATCCCTTGTGTATGCGTTAATGTTTCAATGATTAGGCATTGTTTTTATGGGGGGAGGGGTTTTCTCACATTGGGTGTGTCTGGGTATGTGGCCGCCTATATACCCTCTCTTCTCTCCTTTTTCAGTCTGTGCCCCCACCCCTTCCTTTATAGGTCAATTTTCATGGTTCCAGAGGGCCTCTAATTTTATGTCCAATGCCATATTCTCCAAAATTTTCTTCGAAACACCTCCAAATGTAGCTGAAATTTGATGGATGGTTGGTATTCGCTGCGATTTAGCGTGTGTTTATGAATTGTTGGAACTAGATCTCGTGTGAACCCATTTTTCAGATGGCGTTTCACTAAGTTTTCTTTGAAACACACGTATGATGTTGCATTATCTATGGTGTGAGATTAATCCATCGTTTTTTAATTTTCGCAGCTTATCTCCGGTTCCTGGGGGTAAATTTTAAGTTGATATACAGTTTGCATGCGGCAAGTATTTACCACGCTTTTCGAGTGTTTATCCCTCCTAATTCTTTTAATCCTCTCCCACTGCCCACTGCATGCTCCAGTTTTAAATGCTTCAGTTTATTCAATGTAATAATACCCTTCCTATTTTCTTGTTTAGGTAACCTGTTTTTAATTAATTCCAATGTACCCGGTTCATTATGACGATGTTAGCGGATCAGCGCTTTGATTTTTATGTTTCAGTGTAGGAAGTGATCTGATTCCGGTGTCCAGTTATGGTGTTTTTCTTTCATGCAGTTACGTTTCATGCAGTTAACATAGTTGCTGTTTTTCTTTTAGATGTTTTCAGGCGATGCAATAGTAGACTATGTCAATTGATCCTTTTTTCATATTATGCTACTTTTTCCCTCAATAATCTTTCGGTTTTCCTTGCAGGTTCCTTATATCTCTTTTCCTAGGCCGCTTTTACCGTCCTAGTCGCTAATTAGAATGAGCTATGTAGCAGAGATTATCCGTTAACATATTCATGTATGTTTTAATGATGACTCTCTACTCTACTGCCACACTCTAGTTTGCGATCATAAGCTGTCAACAATGTAAATGTTTTTTGTGTTTGTTTTTAATGTGTTTTTTCAGTCAGACTTTCTTTCTGTCTTTTAATTCTATATAGCTTTTCTTTCAGCATGCTTAGTGATAGTTAATCTGTGAAGTTAATGAATGCTCGTCGGCTCTCGCTTTTGGTCCCACTTGAGCGTTTTTTCGGCGTTATAGGTGTCTACATTATGTTAGCGATCATTGTGTTTTGCTGTATTCATATAACTTAGGTTCATATTGTCATAACAGTTTGTTCTTTGATTTTGGTGGCATTTCTTAAGTATAAGATGCTTTCCCTTTTGTAATATATATGTGCGTAGTAAATTGCGTCCGTTTTAATAACAATGCCAAGCAACTCGTTGTTGCTCTGATTATTGTGGTGAATGCTTCTTATATGGAGCAATTATGTTTGAGGGAGATGGGCTTGCTCATTCTAGTGTTAGTCCAGAAAACTACGGTTATTTGTCATACTCACAGCTTTATTTGCTTTCGCTTGTATCGTTTAAGGCTTATTTTCGTCGTTGAATAATAAGTTTTCTTGTCTCTTATCTTTTTAAAAAAATGTCAATGTGTCCATTTTTATTTTCCAGGAGTTTTCATTGTAGACCTAATCTACTTGTTCATATCCCCTAGATAAACTGCTCTTGAGTGAGTTTAAACCAAGAATCGCAGTGACTAATGCTCATTCAATATGAAAACTGAATGTTGTTTAACCAGTCGCTATATTTCATCTTTGATAAATCGGCCGGAAGCTGCTTTAGTATGTTCACTTTGGCTTATATTTCTTTTATGTCTTTGAGTTTACCATCATAATAGTGTTTTTATTATACATATGTATACATGTTAAGGCAGCTCGCGTTTCTTTCGATGTCCCTCGTCTTTGGACGTAGTCTCTTTCAGAGAAGAACAAGTTTTTGTGGTGATAATTTCTTACTTCAGTCTTATAGCTTATAATTGTTCCAATTTATTTTCTGATTAATTGGTTTTTTCAGAGTGGTTTTCAGGCCCGTGAACAGCTCCTTGCAGTCATTTGAACAGTTTGCTGGAAAGCTGGTAATCTACAGTAGTGAGCCTTTGCACGTGTAAACGTTCATGTTCGTATCAATTGTCGTTTACTAAGTGCGTGATAACACGTTTGTGTACTCGTGTTTTTTAGATTTGATGCTATTCCTGTGTATTTTTGTCTGCTAATGGCAGTTGCGTTCATGTGAGGTTGTTCTTATAGGTGCCGAAATGTATTTTAGTGGGTTTACTGCCTGCGTGGATGGTAAAAAAATCCTCGGGCGCCTACACTATTAGGGATTTATTAGATCAGTTCACACAGATCCCTCGCGGCGCAGTACTTTGGCTCGATATGCGTGTCGCCCTCTGGATTGCTAGTCAGATTTTCACATTACCGGTTTTCTTTTGTATAGGTGCCGAGCAATTAAAGACTAGTTCATGGTTGGAATTATTCCTGTGTTTTCTACACTTCTGGAATATGGGACTCCTATTTTGTTTCCTTGGAGTTTGTTCCGGTTAACTCCCGAAGAGTCGGTGATACGCAATTTCACCTACGTATTGGGGTTCAATACCTTGATATTAAGCTGTTTTTCCTAATTGTTTTCCTTCACTAGCTTACTTTCTTTGTCTTATACTAGCATAGAAGGATAGTTTTGCCGCTGAATAGAAGCCTATGTGTGATTACAGTTAACAATAGTTTAACTAAATAATTTATTTTGAAGGTTGTGTAAATAGGTAAGTTTTTTCTAACAGTCTATTTGTGAATTGTCCGTTGCGTAGGGAGTGGCAAACCAAAAATTTTTTTAATTTGTATTACTGGATCGTGTTGTGTTTGTTTTTAATATTGTTCTGGCATCTAATCGCCCCTTTTGGCGAAGCATATTTTCGTACAGGGTACCTGAACTGATGGTACATCATGAAATGTGTTTGTTCTCATTACAAGCCACATACATGTAATTGCGTAAAGTTTTTGTTTACTTTTCCTTCACATGGCGGCTCGAGTGTTGTGTATTCTTTTCAGCTACTCTTTCTCCGTCTGTTTTTGTTCCTTTACTCGCATAAATGTAGGTGTCTAAATAACCGTTTTCTTTATTTTTCTTCAGGCATTTTTCATAATGCATGGGTGGTCCGTCCCGCATAGTTCTCGTGCCGTTTATCAGGTTATAATGTTAACTCCTTGTATATGCATTATTAATTTAATGTTTTTGTAGTTGTATTTAATTAATATTAGTTGAGTATTTTGCTGCCGCTTATCTTTCTCCTTTTTTTGGTTATTCCACAGAATCTATGGCTTGCATGTTGGCGGCCGGAACGAATAATACTCGTATTTTTCCGTGTTTGTGGAAGGGTTTTAGCTTGATAAGCCTTTATGAGAACTGAGGTGATAGGTGACTCAAGGGGGGTTACAAGTTACTCACATATGTCATGTTACAGTACCTTGTTAGGCTGCTTTGGGTCTTTTAATTTACCTTTATATCTTAGACCTTTAATTGAACAGAAATTAAATGTAGTTAGAAAATTCCTAACTTATTTATTTTGTTGCACATGGATTAATGTCATTTTCATTTCCTATTTTGTTAACTGCTTGGGGATTCGTCTGCAAACGAGGCGCCGCGGTAGTCGTCGACGGCCTATTGTATGCATGAGATCAATCTAGAAGTTAGGTTTTCATTCAGCCCTGTTTTTCATTTGCTGTGCCAATTTCGCCCGCTTCTCATTCCTATTTATAGCCTTAATTTAATTTTGGAGGCCTCCCTTGATTAATTTCAATTGGTTTACAACATTCGCTTGTAGACCTGTCCTGGATATTCATCAGCTGGACTTAAGTATTTTTAGCTTTCAAGTCCGCGGCTAATTTTTTCCACCAGTATGTGATTCTCCTCCATTATGGGGAGTTGCTGGGGGATGACCCTATCTCACCGGTATGTGAGGTCTACCTCTTTTGTAGGGGGGTCATCCGCGCCATCAGTATTTATTAATTTTGTGCCTTAATTTTGAGCAACTTGCTTCTTAGGTATTCGTCTGTGAAAGCGTACCAGTAAAGTATTCTCTTTAGGTTCAGGTTGTCAAACAATTTCGGGTCAACATCTTTGCTATTTCAATTCCCTATGGTTGCTCAGGAACCGCGATAACCTGTCGGTTTCCCTTGTTTCATAATGCTTTTCCTTAATACATGGCTGATTCCCAATCTTTAATGTAAGTATTATTAATTGGCGATCCTCTACTGATTGCCGACACGGAGGCGCATTTTTGGTTGGTCCAGAGTTTCCTTCTTTATTTCTTTGTCTGGGTAATTTACCATTTTGTATTTTCTGTCCATAAAGTCTAAATTATAACGCAGTGGGGGCCCTTGGCCTCAGTGGCACCGTGATATAAACTTTGTTAATACATCAAACCAGCCTCATCAAAATCAACTCGAGATTCTAATGAACTCATAAACAAAAATGAGTGTTAGAGAACAAAATGCCAAACCTTTAACTTGATTTGCAGTGGCCCTGCATTACCTGAAATGTACCTTACTGCACTTGTTAACTATTCAAAGAAGGGTCACTTTAAAATTTTTCAGAAGGGCGTCCCATTTTTTTAAAAGCCGGGTGTTTTTTACATCTTTATAATGCATACCAGAGTATTAATCCACCCCTGAAATGAACGCCAAAAAATTTATTTTTTATGTGTATCATTGCCCTAGTAAATGGTTACTTCACATTGTCATATACTATTTTAACTAATTATATGATGTGAACTCCAACAAAAATATACCACATAATCTGGGCTTTTTGGTATTTTTTTTTAATTAATTTTTCACAACTTGCAATTAACTTGTAAACTTTTTTTTTTATGACATTACCAGGTAATTAATGTACTGTTTACTTACCCAAACCACAAAATACTGCAAATTTTATGGCAAATGACTTTTACAACAATATTTGTTATGGCAAACCTGTTCATTTGCTTTTGTCAACTTCCAGGAACATCAAATATTTTGCTGGTTTAATTATTTTTAAGTCGTCGAGATTTTTCAAAGCAATCGGTAAACATGCTTCCATGTGGCCCTGCATATACAGGGAGTTGGTCAATCTGTGTGTGAATCTTTTTACACACACTTTAATGGCGAGTAATTGCATAACTTCTTCATTCTCTTAATTTGTTCCCTTACTAACCCCCGGTGGGGGGGGGGTTTTTTCTCACCCTTTGGTTTGGGTGGGACGTGCCCTATGCCTCCACGCCTCTGGAAGTAGGACCCATAGCTATAAAACCTTTATGCCAAAAAAGGGACCATAGCTATACCAGAGATAAAAATTTTAGGCAAATTAAACCGAGGTCTATGGCACATCCCTGTAGTGGTCATTTGTGTTGAGAATCCCCCCCCCCCCACTTAACCTGTATTTTCACTTTCAATAACATTATTGTCAATGTCAAATTTGTGATTAATCACTGCTTTGCAAAATGGTGATATATCAATCACTGACCTAATTATTTCTGAAGTCCATGGTCCAACTCTGTGGTGGCAATTTACCTCACCAAGGACAATCTCCTGTGTTTTGTCAACTGTCAACATATTACTTGTGGTGTTGATAACAGTATTGTAAAATGGTCAACTTAATACAAATTACTAAAATACATCATCAATATAACTCGACTAATTACAACCGATTTCAATCAATTCACCCATCGCACATCTTCACATTGGCTCAAATTTTACCCCACTTATAATACCAGACTCGGTTTTTTTAACCACTTTATCCCATAAAAAAAGATTGAAAAGCAAAACAGGTCACATTCAGTAATATGTGAAAAGCTACCATGTTAATGTAATCAGCAAGTTCCCAAGAAATAAACAGTGGGGTTGCTTTTACCTTGCTTCATAGTAGCAGAGGGGTTTTTGACTAATAGCCATAATACACATTGCAATGTGCCTATAATGTTCTGTACTAAACATATGTCAGTAATTAGGGCAGTGTAAAGAATTTAGGAGCACAAACCTTTCATTATTCATTTGGTTTTTTTTTTTTTTTTTTTTAAGTACTAGTGTTTTGTGTGCAGGAATGGGTGTAAACGGTCGAGTTTTTAATCTGTATATAAAATGGGATTTTTTGTGGATCCACACTGCCGGGATCATGCAAGGGATTATTGAGTGAATTTTACCAAAACTGATGCATTGTGGGATGGGCTAATATGCTCTCTTAGGTACTGTGTGTTTCTAAGGCCACTTATTATTGAAGTGAGAGAATTTGGGCGTTTCAAGTTAACACAGTGCCAGGGTTAAAGTTCAAGCATATCACTATTATCAGCTTTGAACCATATGTGAACATTGCATTCGTGAATTAGACTTGCATAACTAAGCACTACCTTCATGAGCAACTGGAATTGAGTGTAAATTACATCATGGTACCAGGCACATGGAACTTTAGACACTGGGGAAACATATTGGTTGGAAAACAATAACAAGCTACCCTTCGGGCAATAACCTAGACTATCATCTACCTATATAAGCATGAAATTTATTCCAGTGGTTATCAGACTAGGCGGCAAATGCATGCCTCTCTAGGCAGCATTGATATGCATGGCTTTCACAATCACTTTCCCACAGCATGCATCTACATTGTAGTACAACAGACATTCAAAATAATCTTTGCCTCCAACACAATTTCATGCCAAAAAGAACACCAAAAGGACCGAACAAATGCCCCAAAACGCAACATCATAGCTACAACATGAAAATTTTCAAAATCCCACACATACTTTTCACAGAAATGGGTTCCCCATTACTTACTTTGTTGCATACCTGCGAGTTTCAAAAGATCTGGCCAAGACATGGAGACTAGTTTTATTAGAAAACACTGGGTTTCCTACTCTAATTTGCTACGTGATGACAATAGCCTATATTATAGGCTATATGAGGGAGGTGGTGGATTTTGTTGATTTTAAAATTCCACACTCCAGTGTGCCATGACCGTTTTTGAGTAGCTCTTATTCCAACCGCAAGACTCCAGTCATCAGTGAAAAATGTTAAGTCATTTGAACTTTCATCTTGCCAACTCATACTAGAGTTTGGAATTGAAATAAGGGCAGTAGTCTGCATATCAATATCATGATTTACAAGTTGGTAAGTGGTTTGTAAATTAGTTAGGCTTGATGTTATACCTAACAATAAGTTTGACTGCCGCATGGGTAATCCATGCGTGGATAAGTTCAAAGACTCGCTATGCCATGCAACAATCACGTTGGTACCACCAATAAATGTAGAGTTAGGTTCAACGTTTATGCTTTCACATGTGAGTGAACAACGGGCCTGGATCAGTTTATTAAGATGTATCATGAATGATAGTGCAAAAACAAGTTTTTGCAAGAGGGTGTATTTAATACCACTACTGTATGGCCTTTTCATGCTGTACATCATGAATGAGTATCAACAATAGCATAAATAGATCCTACCGTATTAGTCCAGACATGTTTATATTTGCTCATGTATGTATAACTGTCACCTGTATGCATACGTAGGCTCTCCTGTGTGCGTGCTACACTATGGCCGAATACGGGACTTGGGTGAAATTACAAAGTGACTCAGAGTCACTCAAAAATACGAAATAACAGTAAAAACCGAATCATATAGATCACTTGGTATCAAATGGCCAGAAATCTATGCTTATGGAGGGAGGATGGAAACAAAAAAGGTAAAATTGGAGAGATTTAATCAACTAAATCGAAGAGCAGAGAAAATTTTGCACCCGGTGGCTGTGACGTCCAGATTTGGATGAAGACATCATAAAAGCTCAAGCGATGGATGTGATGGCAGAAGACAAGACAAATGTTGCAGAAGTAGTGAAAAAAAGCCTTGGAAAAATTGATGTGGATGATATTGTTGTTCAAGGTATAGCTAGAGGCAGTGCTACCAATGCTGACCCAGGTGAAGTAATAGGCAGTGTGTTAAACCAACCAACTGCCTATGTTATTGTGATACTGCTTCACAGGTTTCAGAGCAGATTATATTGTCAGCTTTGGATCAAATGTGTGAGAAAACTTTAACAAGAGTGAACTCTAACACTGTCGGCAAATTAAGGCACCACACCCAGTTAATTACATGGAAAATTGATGAACTCGAACGGTATTCTAAAAAAGATAATATCAAGATAGTTGGAGTAAAACAGGAAATGGAGAAGACACTACTGAGATAGTGAGAAAAGTATAATTGCGCTATTCCATTTCATGATTGACGCAATAACAGCTTGAATTGATTTTTTGTATAAATCGTTAATGATTAATTTATTCCCATTTGAGATAATTCTCTAGGCCCTTCACATCACAAACAGATGCCTGTTACACTTAACAAAATGGATGGCATAGACTTCAACAATTGATTTATACATTTGTTTGTCACATCACATGTCAAACCCCTTACTTATAGTTTCATAAGGAGGAGGACCAGGTCATATCAGGCAGAGACATGATAAGGTAGTAATCACGCCATTGTTAAATTGCATCGCAAGCAGGCTGGAACTAGCTGGCAAAAGAAAACCTGTCCCCTTTTTATAAGAATAACCATGGATCTGAAAATGATATGGATTTTTATACTGATTTTGAGTACATTTGCTTTGACGGCACAAATCAGCTTCCAAACATACCAGCCCCAGCTGCCAATACCTTGGACAAAGCGTTAACCAATGGACAGATATAAATGGGTCAGTTGTGACTAATCTTGGAAAGAGGGACGAGTAATGTGTGTGGTTTGAAATTGCTTATAACGGCACAACAAATGTTTCACAACAATGAAACATTACCAGAACAGTTAAATGAGGAAAATTTCAGAGAGTTGTATCAATATGCGACCCGAAACAGCATGGAATACCCTCCATCAAGGTACAAGCAAGACATTTACAACGTCCCCTAAATATTGACGGGGGCGTGCTGGCAAATTTGTGATTGCCACCCCAACGGTTGCCAAAAACAGTTGGTACCGACATCGGACAGGCGTTGCATTGTCAGCCTCCCATGGAGTATGGCATGCTTCACCAACTTAATCCTACCTTCGGACAAGACCTTAAAACGAAACTTGGTAACTTACAAATTAAGGACTTTATATAATCGGGAGATTACAGAAATTCAGTGGAATGGATGTGTGCTGAAGCTTTTGATATGGTGTTTGAAAAAAATCCCACTTTTCTCTTGTCTTCAACTCCAAACTGTTTGTTACAGCTCTTCTAAGAATAGTTACATTAGTGAATTCAGAAGTAGAATTTATTGCAGTCGGAACTTAATTTTTAACACACTTTTTACCACAGAACTTATGCAATGAGTAAAGGTCATGGTTCTGGAGCCGAACATTACCGCACTGGGATGGATGCCGAATCCAGTTGTGGTGGTAAATGGTCCATGGAAAGATTTCAACAGGCCACATACACTTATGTCCCATAAACTTTGTATGCCATTGGGTTCTTGTGGGGGAAGTGGAGGGCGAGTAACTGAAATGATCAGAAAATAAGAATTGACCATTTCATTAACATGGTCCATGTTAACATTGGGAATTACAATGTAAGCCAACACCACAACCAAAGAGAAGTCAGACGTTTCCGAGATTTGTACGTAACTTGCCAAGTTAATCCAAAGCTTCAGTGAAATTGATGTCAGTTGCGCGACAATGCCGAAAGAGACGCAATTTCACTGGACTACACAACAGGAAGACAGTTTTCAGAAGGTGAAAAACATATGCATCACCAGCCTTAACCAGTTTCTTGCTAAATTGCGTCCAACTTATTGACTCAAATATTAGGAAATTAATGTTGCCCCTTGTGCATAGAGCCCACAGAAAGCACATTCAGTAACATTTGGTTTGATTCAAGTGTTTGGCATCTATGAGGGGTTATCATGAAATCAGTTTCACTCATATGTTCTCCAATTTGCATTTGCATGACATGTAAATTTATACCACATCTCACCCTGTAGATTTTATTTGGCCGGGGGGGGGGGGGGGGGGGGGGGGGTTGAATCATTGATTTTTTGCTATTTGCTATGACTTTGCAGAAACCACTATAAGGGGTTCGATTAATTTGCGAAAAGTAAGGTAGACAGTCTCCAATTATATAAAACAGAGAAGGCTGCAATGAGCAAAACTGCTGGCAGACGCAGCTGCCTACCTCCGCCAATTCTATCATGGACTCTTTTTTTTTCAGTTGAAACTATTTGCAAATGCATCAGGCCAAGGGTTTCATCTGAAAAAGGCAAAAACAATAACAGAGGAAAAGCACAGCAGTCGGGCCCTTGTATGGCAAAAGGTGTAACTCGAGTACACCCTTTAAGCTTGAAAGGGCCATCCTGCAAAAAACAAGTATTATGGGATACTTATTTAACAAAAAATTTTTGCATATTTAGGCTCACATTGGAAAAGAAAAATGTATCCCATAATGCCCATTGGTGTTTTGCAGGGTTTGGCTCCTTTCAAGCTAAAAGGGTGTAACGTCGAGTTACGCCTTTGCCAGATTAAAAGGGCCGAGCATGATGTTGGTGCGATACAAGGTATGATACAATTAAATTCATTACATTTTCCTACAGCCCCATATCATGTATGGATAGGTATCCTTTAGTGAATTAGGGATTCATTCATATGGTGTTTGAGTAGAACGCTTATTTTTGCCATTCATACCCAAACATTCATACCCAAAAATTATGAATGATACCATTATTATGTTATTACCACAACTTTTACTAACTTAGTACTTACAAAATTAAATCATTAAAATATTCAAATTCAGGCCTGAAATGCATGATTTTACCACTTTTGGCATTCGTCACCACGGCCAGGTCATAAACGGTTTTTAAAAAACATGGTCATGTGACGCGTATTGACCATGAGATGTAATGGATAGCGTAGTTCCTTTGATGTTGAATGTTGTGAGCAAAGTGCTGTGCAGGTCATAAATGACACTGAAAAAAGGATGACTGAAATATTCTAAATATGGCTTGTTATAATTTTAATATTTATGACATCGGAATGTAATGGCTACCGTAACATATCACACAAAGGCTAGACCAAGAGAGGATCCAATTAATGGCTTCCAGAGTGTTCACAATTTCCTCACATTGAAAGATGGTGAGAAAGCAAGTCATACTCTTTTACAGATGGTTGCCCCTGCCCAAACAAAACAGCAGAATCTGCACGCATTTAGGGGCAAATGACATGGGAAAAGCATTCTCGCCGGGGTCTATCTTGCAGCACTTGTCAAAATTTTCAACAACAGGGTAGAGGTGGTGGATGCAAGGAATCAAGGAAACAGTGATCAAGAAATTGAACCCCTGCCCTACCAATTAGGAACTGTGGACATATTGCACAACATCATCCCTAAGCCCGAGGCCACAATAACTTCAATGTCAGACCTCCGCTTACTGGGCAAAGTACCTCAAGAACAAGAGTTGTTTACATGCTCCATTTGCCTAAGCATCATCACCAAAGGGGTATCTACTCCCTGTGAACATAACTACTGTTCGTCGTGTTTGTCAAGCTACTTTCAATATCTCAGGATCCCAGCCATTCCCTGCCCTGTGTGCCTTGCTCCATTTCATTTTCACAACATCAAGTCCGCAGTTATTGAACAAACAAATACCCAATCTACTGATTTCTTGTGGTCACTGTGGCCAGCTTGATGCCCTAAAGAATATGGCATCACACAAATGCCCACCTAAGCAAACCATCATCCAATGTCCATTCGACTCCTGCTGTGGAAAAGAGAAATAAAACAGCAATCCTGTAGCTGAGACTCTAGATCCCATGGAGGTAGCCTGCAAAATTCTTTTTCAAGGGATGGAAGCTCATGAGAAAGGGCAACCCATACCACCAGAAATAGAGGGCGTCACAGACAGATGGACCTGGCTAAAACTACAGAGCGAGAAAAGCAGGACTGCTTTCTTGAGGACACATGGTATACTAAAGCATTTTTCTTCATTAAACATTACACGTACAAACATAACATTGTCTTTTGGGGAAAACTAAAAGGGAAAAAAATGTCTCGGGATGTACTAGGCATGATCAGATTACAACTGAAGCAAATATAGCACCTGTATAAAAGTTCTTCAAATCATTGCCTTTTAAATCTGTTTTTTTTTAAATAGTCTGCGGGGAACATCCAAGACATGCAAGGAAGAAGAAAGGAAGCAGATCTCATGGCACACAGCACTGAAACACAGAACAAACATTATGTACCACGTACCAAACTAACCGATGCCACAGAGGCCTATTATAAGATGATTATACAACTGAAGCAAATATAGCACCTGTATAAAAGTTCTTAAAATCATTGCCTTTTAAATCAAACATTTTTTTTTAAAAATAGTCTGCAGGGAACATCCAAGACATGCAAGGAAGGAGATAGGTAGCGGGGCTAATGGCGCACAGCATAGAAACACAAAACAAGTACTACGGGCCCAGGACTAAACTAGCCGATGCCACAGAAGCATATGCTTTAATTGAAAAAGCGAAAGAACAGCAAATCAACAAGGTAATCAAATCATGAAAAAGATTATAAAATGTTGTCTACCAAATTTCTGATGCTGAATTTGGTATCAGTCCATTGATGTACCTACATGTAGCATTTTTTTCTTCTATTTGGTGGGTATTTTTTTCCATAAATGTTTGATCAGAAAGCACAGGTCAACGAATACATGCAGATACACGACTTAGCTTTGTCATGTTTATGATGTAATATTATGATCAGTGCTACACCAAGTCTTGAACCCATAGCTCGCATTCTTTTTGTGTGAGCAGGAAGGGAAACATTGCCACCCTAGAGGGAAATTTTTATTATATTCCCAGAAATAATGCATATGAAAAACAAGGCCATGGTCAGATTACATACCTTTAACATGATTATACAACTGAAGCAAATATAGAACCTGTATAAAAGTTCTTAAAATCATTGCCTTATAAATCAAACTGTTTTTTTTTTTTAAATAGTCTGCAGGGAACATCCCCGACATGCAAGGGAGAAGGAAGGCGGCGGGGCTAATGGCGCACAGTATAGAGACGCAAAATAAATACTATGTGCCCAGAACCAAACTTGCAGATGCCACAGAAGCATATGCTTTAATAGAGAAAGCAAAAGAACAAGAAATCAACAAGGTAATCAAATCATGAAAAATATTATAAAATTTTGTCTACCAAATTTCTGATGCTAAATTTGGTATCAGTCCATTGATGAAGATGTCATGACTTAAAGCAGTAACAGCACATTTTTTTAAGAGCGCCCCCAATTTTTTGATATTTTGAGATTTTTGCAGTTGCATTGGTAATTGACTAGTAAACAATACCTGTGAATGGTAGAGCTCAAAACTCTGTGTAGCAAAAGGAGGAATTTTGTAATTAAAATAAATATCAGAGATTTCTGATAATAATTCAACGTCTGCTGGAAATGTCCTTCCAATATGAAATAGCCGGGAAATTGTGCCATGTACATGTCTACGCTCATCCATTAGTTGTTCCATCGGTTCGGGCAAGTCAAGTTAGAGATCATCTTCATGAGGTGACACTATTTCATCATGGACGGACATAAATTTGGCGTTTCTAGGTCTGCCATTAAATTACAATCAGGGATCCCGATTCTAATTACAAAATCGCTTCTTTTATGATAAATACGCATTTTTGAGTATCACTGCTCGCAGGTATAGTTTACTAGACAATTACAACAACTGTGCAAAAATCTCAAATTTTGAAAATTTGGGGCGCTCTTCAAAAATGTGCTGTTATTGCTTTAATGAAATGCAACATTTCTTTGCTAAAGAAACACTCTTGAAAAGATTTTCAACAGTAAAAAATAAAGGAAACCATGCACGAATGAACTTGCTCTGAAGAGCCATTCATCCAGTCACAAAGTTTTCTCGCATACCCTCACGCAAAAGTATGTGTCACATACCCTCACGCAGGCACAAGTTTGTGAAGTTACTTCTACTACATAACCCTCTCCAATTTCAACATTTTTCAATTGTCAGATAAAAAATGTTCTGTGGTCCAAAACACACAAGAAGAATAATTTTCAAAAAGCACTCTGCTATTAATGTTCTTTGCTAATTTTCTAATTTCAGAAATAAACAAAAACAAACATAGCACAAAGATTTCCTTGCCAAATGTATGACAATTTTTTATTTTTGTTTGGTGTATTGCTGATCAAATTTATAATATTTTCCTCATTATTATTAAGTGATTGCCTTCAATATTTTCCAAATTTCTCCATAAAGGAAAGACAGAATACAACCAAAGATGAACTTGACCCACTTAAAGAAGATGCAGTAAGTATGTCAATGTACACTCCTGCCTGTCACTTCATAGCCAAAAACGAAGTGTCACTTTTGGTTTTGACAAAGATGTGCTACTGAGAGTCTTAAAACATTTTATAAAATGAGTATTTTGATTGTGATAACTTGATAACAATTACAAAGTATACCATGTAAAATACATAAAATACATCGCGGTCCCGGACCACGAGTGTCATTTGCTATCGCAGTTTGTGAATGGGGCCAAAGGTCACATAAGGTCACCAACATGTCACCTCACCCCGCCCCCTCCTTTTTTACCAAGTTGCATCATCGTAGCCCTTACGGAACTCATACGGCATGCAACATATTAAGGATTAACATTTTGACCACAGACACATAGACATACGACCAGAGTAATCCTATGTGCCTTCTGCAATTCTTGCAAACGACACAAAAATGATGCATCTGAAAAGGCTCTATTAAAGATTTAATGTCTCTTCAATGTTACGTGACTTTGAAGTGTTAAATCCAATGCAAAGACAGAATATTGAGAAGTAAATCTAATTAGACTACATCATCAACGGGGCCTGAGATTACAGACAGAAAGTAGAAATAGAGTAAGTTCATCTAATGTCCTAGTTAAGCATCGTGAAAATATTAATAATTTTGAATCGGAAGGGGAGACGGTGGTTGACAATCCTGTTCATGAAGAAGACTAAGAAGATATTTTAATCATACATCCCTGATAGCTCTGAATCAGATTCCGAGTCAGAACCGTCAGATGAAGGTGAATCACCCGTTTCTTTTAGAGATAACTTGGCAATGTGGGTGAATAAATACCAAGTTAAACACAACTCAGTCGATGGTCTTCTGAAAATCCTACAAGAACATGGTCATCCTGATTTGCCATTGTCAGCTCGCACATTGCTACATACAGCAAGTAATGTCCAGACCAGAGAAGTTTCTGGCATGGAATACATTTATCTTGTGTTGCATGACAAGCTAATCAAAGCATACCTCACTTGCAAAAAGGTCAAACCACATGACGCTCAACTTATCAAAATTGTTCTCAATGTAGACGGCATTCCGATCCATAAGATCTCTTCCAAGTATCATGGCCTATATTATGTGCGATCACAAATGTATCTCCTGGCATGGAATCATATTATCAATTGGGTTGCATGACATCTACTCAAAAGCCTAAATAAACCATCACGTGAAAGAAGGACAATAACCATGACGCTCAACACTAATCGAAAAGTGTTCTTACATGTCCGACGGGTATTACCGACCCCATAAGGTCTCTTCAGTTTCAAGTTCACTATGGACCATATTAAATGTGCCTCACAAATGTATCTCCTGGCATGGAAAATACCTTCTTATCTTGGGTTGCATTACAAGCTAATCAAAAAGCCTAACCATCACTTTCCAAGAATACATACAACATGACGCTCAACATATCGAAAGTGTTCTCACATTAGACAACTTCTGATCCATAAGGTCTCTTCAAGTTACGCTATGGCCTTATATTATGTGCATCGACTAATAATATCTACCTATATTTTAATGTGTTTCACCTTAGCACTGTCCCTATGCAGTCCATCCAAGACCAAAATAACCTTGTAACCTTCCTCTTATCTTACCATCAGGGATTTGAAGACACTGCCGAGAGATGTGCTTATGGATAGATGGCAAAGACAAACATAGGCCGTATTCGTTTGAAGTGCATTGCAATGATAAAAATATTAAACTATATTTGGGATATTTCGGTTGCGACAAATGCTGTCAGAAAGGCGATTACATAGGGAGGATGACGTACTCGGTAACCGAAAACTTCAAAAAAAGAACTGACGACTCATTTCAAAGGAAGGTCAACGAAGAACATCATCATGGGGATACGCCTTTGTCTCAACTTCCAATTGATATAAGATGGTTTCCAAAAGACTACATGCACCAATCATGTCTTGGCATCATTAGGAAACTAATACTTACTTGGATGCATGGACAGCAGCACACATACAAAGAGCAAGTGATACTTGTTGGCCTCAGCGCTTTCATTACCGATGACTTCCAAAGAACACCTCGCAGTCTTATTGAAATCGATAGATGGAAAGCGACAGAATTACGACAGTTTCTGCTTTACACAGGAAAACTGCGTCTTAAGGGAATTTTGAGACCTGATGCTTATGGACATTTTATGGCCTTAAGCATTGCTACTTATATCCTCGTGAGCCCTACCTTGGCATCAAAATACCATGAGTATGTTGAGCAGTTATTGGTTAATGTCAATAATAAGGGTTGCAAATTATATGGTCAAGAATTTCTTGCTTACAATGTGCACAGTATGGTCCATTTGGCGGATGAGGCACGCGAATTTGGTGACATAAACGCGTGTGCTGCATTTCCATTTGAAAACTTCCTTTGGTACCTGAAGAGGCTTGTCAGAACAGGAAAAAGGCCACTTGTTCAAATAGCTAAACTTATATGCACAGATCAAAAACCAAGTTCAAGTGCCCAGCTCCGTGTGACATTCAAATCACAGACAGAAGGCAGATAATTAACACCACCATTGAAATCACAGGAGATGGAAGTTTTACCTTCAGTAAGTATTGTATTCCAATGGATGCTATTGAAGAACTTGATAACAAATACAAAGTATACCATGTAAAATACATTGCGGTCCCAGACCACAAGGGTCGTCTGCAATCGCGGTTTGTGAATGGGGCCAAAGGTCACATAAGGTCACCAAGGTCACCAAAATGTCACCTCACCCGCCCCCTCCTTTTTTACCAAGTTGCATCATCATAGCCCTTACAGAACTCATACGGCATGCAATATATTAAGGGTTAGCATTTTGACCACAGACACACAGACATACGACCAGAGTAATCCCTATTTGCCTTCTGCAATTCTTGCAGACAACACAAAATTGATGCATCTGAAAAGGTGCCATTAAAGATTTAATGTCTCTTCAATGTTACATGACTTTGAAGTGTTAAATCCAATGCAAAGACAGAATATTGAGAAGTAAATCCAATTCTAACGAGCACAAACTATGGCATCATATTACCCATTACAATTCAATGTGAAGTTTACCTCTAATAATGCCTCGCACTAGGAAAAACAAAGACCCTGGGAATTTTTATATTACAAAAACTAATAACTCAAAAGGGATATACATATCAGTAGTTTTTGGTATTCCAAATGTTGTAATTTGCATACCATAATTGAAACCAAAGTTTTCTGGTAGCTCCACCAACTGAAATTCCTTATCTGGTAATCAAACCATGCATCTTCTGATTTGATATGAGGGTGCCATTGTCTACAATAAGCTGAAGATTTCTGCTCGGTAGTTTTCTGGTTAGCTCTATAATTATTTTCCGGTCCATATACTTTTCAATACTGTAAAGATCATTGGCAGTTTCCCTTTCTCTACTAATGAGCTTCAATAATCGCCTACGGACAAGTTTCTTTACTTGACTTCGTAAAGAAATCATTTACAAGACAACTTTAAGGTATGTTTTGTATATTTTCGCTGTATTACAGATACGGTCCCCAGATACTTTGACAAGGTCCATTTGTGCCATAACTGGCAGAGTCGTAGTGCCAACTAGGGCAGTGGATGCACCACATTAAAATGGTTTGAGGAGGTTCAGGAACAGGTTACAGAAGTCGTAAAAAATCATCGCCATAGCAATCAGATTGTGTTGAATTCAATCCACGGCATTGCAATGATCCTATACTGTACGATACTAACACATGACGGTACTTAGTGATAAAAAAGTGTTTCCAAAAGATAAGACACAGAAGATAATCATAATTCATGCTAAAATTCCATAAGTCTAATACCTGTGATCTAGCACACATTTGTAACACATCTCAAGTACAAAAGGTTTGTTTGAGTGATTAAATATGTTTGCACAGACTGACAGGGACCTGAAACGTGATTCTTAAGTGGCGCAAATGGTTCCTAATGAGAGTGGGCAAAACCGAAGTTTGTTAACAGGGGTCAAATTTTAAATTGCTCCAATCATGATGAAAAGCCACCATGTTTATTGTCTAACCATAAGGATTCCAAAAAAGTATGTTTGTAATATGTTGCAGCCTAACGTTTTCAGATATAGGCTAACACAGCAAAAATCAATAATAAGGGTCAATTTCAGTTGTACAGGGTTCAAATTTTAAAGTTTGTTCCGATTGGATAAAAAAGGGTTGCAAATTTTGGTGGAGTTCATAGGGGTAAAATACGGAATAACTGATTTTTTCCTCATACACATTTTTTTTTGACTATAACTAACTCTATCCACAAGCATAAGCAAAATTATTTAATTTGATATATAGTTTCAGAATAAACATTGTCAATTTATGACATAAATAGTAAGGCCCATGCTAGGCAGGGAAGCCCCAGTGAGCAGAGCCTTAAGTGGCCAGGACAACACCTGATTATAATGCATGTGTGCACCATATCCCACACACAATATGGACCTTGATGATCACATATTTTATTCTGCTATATGCCTTGTGTAATACTGGATAATTTTCACACAATTTCACACGATGTATCATGGGATATTGGATTTCCCCATGCCTTGCTTGTTTCTGCAAAGCATAAGACACCACAAATTAGGTGGTAATCTTTATGAGATTAAAGATTTCACCATATCCCATACCACATAGATGAACCTCAGACTGCATGTACAATTGTGATGTTACACTATTTTTTACCAGAATTATTTGGATAATTTGACACCAATGTAGTAATGGGTATTGGATTTGTTTCATTTATTCTTCCATTCTTAGTCCACCATGCAAGTTGAAACCATCTTGCCAAAAAAAAAAGGTAACCTTCTGGCCAATTAAAAAAAAACACAACAACAACATATCTTCTTGTCAGCAATACATCCAAAATGTTTCCTTGATATGTTATTCAATCAACCCCAAATGCTTCAGATTCCAAGTTTATATGTATTTAAACATCTCTCTCTCCGAGCACAATCATTATATGTTTAATATGTCACCCAGTTAGGAACATGGATATTCCACATTGGCAAGTTATGGATGTTGTAGTCATTCTTGTAAACTTTACGTTGCTTCACAAATCGTCCAAATTCCACCTTGTTTCCTTCACAAAAAAAACAAAACAAGCCTTTCGCCCTGGAGACTTCAAAAATAAATAGTCAAATGTATAGCCCAAACACCGCTACCTCTATCCAAAACCGTTAACAGAAGTCCAAATTTTTTTCACAATGCAAAAGGGCAGTACCTACCCACAATACGGTGCACACTTACTGTCTTCTGTCGGCACATTTTGGATTTTCAACAGTAGCCAATTTCCAATATACAGACTAAGTCTGATAACAAAGGTAAATAAGGTAAGACAGATGGCAGTAGTCAATTGGGTATCATGAAAACAATTCACAGTACATAGATGACAGTGCTGACACCGCAGGATTTATGGATCAATAGCCAGAAACAGCTTTGTAAGTAATAATGAAGTTGTTTATGTAACAGGTTAGATAAGCTTTAAATTTCAAAATAATACAAGTCTTCCAAGATGTTCAATAAACCCTCAAGCTCTGTGTTGTTGTGGTTATTTGTGTTTTGCCTTCCTCCACTGTTATAAAATTAGTACAAATAATATTTTCTGCATATAAGAGGAGGGACTATAGCTGGAACTTTTGAAAATGATTTGCCTTATCCTATACGGTACCTATCGGTGAATTCTGCCAAAAATCAAGAAGAAGATCATCAAATTTTTTTTTTGTGTTTTGTCCAAAAATATACCAAAACTCCATTGACATTCATGTGCAAAACTTAAACTCGTGTGGCCACCCTAACCTTTTTGGATTGACTTGAGAGAGAATGTTTTCTAGTCTATGGAAACATTTTAGAGTAGGTAGAAAAAAAACGGTCAGCTGAGGGGCGTTTGATGCACCTCGGGTCATTCTGACGTACCATTAAGAGTTCTGGACGTGGTTCTTTAATGTATTTTACTAGGCGTCATCGGATTTGCCATCACTGTGTTTCGCGATCACTGGCTTGAATGCCCTCGGGTTTTGCGGTTCTTCTTACTTGAATGACCCCCGAGTGATCTGGCCATGACCTTTAAAAGTTCATCATCAACAATCGACCCCGCCACAAAGTTTCGCTGAATGGAATACACCAAAGTTATTCCCATTGGAGCTCCTTTGACTTTGAATGACCCTGATGACCTTGATTCCCTAACCAATACCCGAACCGGTCTTGGTAAGGTCAAGGGGCACCCACCACCAAGTGCAGGAGGTGTGCAATCTCGGTCTCAGAGACACATAGCAGTTCAGACAGAAGGACAACACGTGCGACAGACCACAGTATAAATATATGATTCAAAGGTGTGAACGTGGGGCAAAGGCATTTAGGTCATTAGAGGTCAAACTGTACTACCTATATAAGTTCCTTTGAGCATGTTTGGTGGTCACTGTAAGTTATTGCAGTAAATTTGTATATATGTGTGGAGGCCCGCGCTGGGCGTGGGTCTTCGCTAGTGAGTATACCTGTTAGCTGAGTATTATGGACTGTTTTCAGAACAGAAACACAAGGTACGTATTCGACCATAATTAGGCACACGGGGTGCTCATATCCATACGTCAAAGCAGGGTATGAAAAAACACAGCCAGTACCCAATAATGACCCCTACATGACTTATGACCCCAAAATGAGCCATCGAAAATGTGACCACAAAAGTGGTACGCAAAACTCTACCACATTCAAACCATATGCTACGTCAAGACGGACATACCTGATAACACCCCTGGAGTGACCTTTGAACCGCAAAATGACCCCTTGAAAACATATGACCACAAAACTCGTATGGCAAAACTTACCACCATACCAAAAACTCATTATCTATACGTCAAAGCACAGCCACGTTACCAGATTTTGACCCCTGGATGACCTTTGCGGAGCTGCCCAACATTTGAGATTTGGAATGAGGAGAATTTGATTTGGAATCGGAGATTTGATTAGAATCAGGGAGATTTAAAAAAAAATAGCGGAGCATTTAGTGTAATTACTTTCTCAAGAGGATCAGCCAATGGAATTGTTAAAGATCCATTGAAAGCTCCAATTTAAGGGAACGTCAGTAGGAACTTAAGTCCATTTGGATTTTTTTAAACGAAGGGACATGAAGAGGTTGAAGTAACAGTCAACTTTAAAGGTTCGTAACTTGAAAACGAAAAGCCACTAACTTTAGTTATGAACTGCATCATTGAGATAGAGCTCTTTAAATAAAGCTGTCCCGAAAAAAAATTGCAAGGGCTCCGCCGTATGACAGCTCCATTTAACACTAAACGGGCCGAGAGGCAATGAGAGACAACGAAAAAGTGGTACCGGTGGAAACTGTTTTTCGGTGCATCTCGGCCGTCAAAAACTATTTTTTGTCGCCAACATGACTCGCTTGCCGCCTCATTGCATCTGAACCGTCTTACCGGAAAATGACGCGATGTTTATCATTGCAACCTGGGCCGTCTTCCCGGAAAAATACGCGATGTTTTTCATTGCATTTGGGCGTCTTCCGGGAAAATGACGCGATGTTTTTCGGTGCATCTGGGCAGTTGATTGACTGGAAATGATGCGATGCTTTTCACCGCATTTCGGACGGTTTGCCCGAGAAGGCGCAATGCTTTTCTTCAGGCAGGTGACACTGTGTACCAATGCCATAGACAATTCGATTTCGTGGTGATAGAGCCCCCATTTTCGATAAGCGATTTTTTTAATGTTAATTCTGGCATAACCGTATTCATGACGTAAACCGGAGAGGATAGCATAATTAGCGCCACGCAAGATATGATGTAGCGTAATAGACGCCACTCAAGACTGGCGAACTAGAATGTACAAATTTCATGCAGATCAGTGTGCAGTACGCATCCATTATTATTTATTTATTTATTTACCCTGTTTTTATGAATTCGCACGCGATGTTTTTTCTCGTTGTATCTGGTACGTCTTTCTGTAAAATGGCGCGATGTTTTTCGTTGCATCTGGGCGGTCGTCCGGGAAAGGAAAATGACGCGATGTTTCGTGCATTTGGGCCGTCTTCGGGAAAATGACGCTTGTTTTTGTTGCATCGGGCGTTAATTGACTTACGCTAATTATTCCTGTGGGCGGGGGAAAACGGCAGGATGCAAGAAACGCAAAACTTGGATATCGTTGCATATGGGCCGTTAAAATAAAAAAATAGATTGCCCTTCGTTGCATTGGGCCGCGGACGGCAAAACGACCGCGTCAGGGTTAGGGTTAAGGAACCTGTCAGTAGGAACTAAGTACATATGAGATTAAAAAAAAATTATGAAATGAAAGTCGAAGTAAAAGTCAACTTTAAAGGCTCCTAACTTGAAAACAGGAGCCATATCCCAAAACATAGAATGCACCTGAGATGAGCTATAAAAATAAAGCTTTCCGAAAAAATTGACAGGGCTCAGCCATCTGACAGACCCCGTTTAGGGAATGTCAGTGGGAAACAAAGTCCACAACCAGGCACTAAAATAATGATAACCTCACACTGTTGCACTACTAATAGTGATGGAGCAATCTTCAAAAAGGCAAACAGCAAATCACAACAGAGGTTCTTATCTTGAGGCCTATCCCTTGATTCCACTGGAGACGTAATTTTTTAACACTTTAAGACACAGCATAAGCCATAGCCGTTTAAATGTTAAATATAAAAAACTACTGCTGTGCTGGTCCATCCGAAGTCGGGAGAAAAACTATGACAGAAAAAAAGACTATATTATCTTTTGGCCTAAGAATGTGTTACTTATTTTCTTACTTGAGTATACGTTTTATTTATCTCAACACCACCCCTATTTTCATGACCACTGAAGACCTTTGACCCCAAAATGACCCAACGAAAATGTGACCATAAAAAACTTGTAAGGCGAAATCTACCACCATACCAAAACTCATATCCATAAGTCAAACCACGGCCCAGTTACCCGACAACGACCCCGGATGACCTTTGACCCCCAAAACATGCCCTCCAAATCGTGGACCAAAAAACTTGGACGTAGGAGCGTTCTCCACACAAAATTCATACCGTATGTAAAAGGACGGTTTGAAACACTAGCGGACAAACCCACAAGCCAACAAAGTGATTTTTTTAGTAATATGATTTTAACCAAATGGGGTCAAAGGTCACTAGGCCATTAGAGGTCAAAAGGGCCACATAGGGTCATCAAAGGTCATTCTTTGCATACCAGTAAGAGTCCTGGACCAGTGGTTCCTTTAGTTTGTCATAGCATTTTTAGTTTAAGAAGTGTTTTTATTATGTAGAGTGACAAAATGGGGGGTCAAGGCACCTCATGATAGGGTCATAGAGGCCACTCTATTATACGGGTGTCTCAAAAAAAAGGAAACCCTCACGCCTCTATTCACAAAAAGAAAAGAGTAAAAACTATAAAAATAATACTCTCTGAAAAGTGCATTCATAGGTTTCCGACACGAAAAATCGTTCAAAAGGACACATATTGACGAGTTATGGTCGATTGAAAAATTTGCTACCACTTTTTCATTTTATCCACGGATTGTTACATGTTGAGCTGTTGTAGACAATACACCTTCTCCAAGCAAGTTCTTTTGTTTATGGTTTCTTTGTTTTGGCGACAAAAGATCAGCTCTGATATTGAAAAGGTTTGTTTAAATATTAAAATTCCAAGAAATGCTCTTCTCTTTACTGCCTGCTCTGCCCCCCCCCATTTGGCTGCCTCAAGGACCATGAAGCCGGATGTAGGCTTGCACTCTATTCCATTTCACTATCGACTTAAATCATTCGTGGTCCGTCGGATGTTGAAAGGCAGCGGGTATTCGGTTGCAAAAGTTATGGACAAGTTGGCTGGTGGTTCCTCTACTAAAATCACTATTTAAGTTTCCCCCCTTGGGCGAAATCTAGCAGAGTCAATCTGGGGGATCTTCGAAAAAGAATAACCACTGACCTTGCACGCATCTAACGGACACAAACGGACAAGAATGATAGAAGTGGGATATTGGAATGAAAAGAGAACGCAAGCGTGCATCCGTCTTCGAGGTGCCAAAGTTCCCCAAGGTGTGGGGGGGGGGGCAGATCAGGCAGTAGTAAAGAAAAAATGAGGCAAGATATTGGATTTCTAATATTGAAACAAAACTTTTCAATATCAGAAATGACCTTTGTCAAAACAAAAAGAACCATAAACAAAAGAATGAGCTTGGGGAATGTGTATTGCCTAAAGACTACGGCAACAGTAACATCCGGGGGATTTAAAATGAAAAAGTGGTTAAATTTTCAATCGGCCATAAATCGGTCAATATGTCTCCTTTGGAACGATGATTTCCAGTGTACGGAAACCTAAAGAAATGCACGTTGTCAAGATATGTATTAAATTTGTATGGTTACCTCTGTTCTTTTCGTGAAATTGCGTGCGCTTTGGAGGGTGTCCTTTTTTGAGACACCCGGTATACCTGCACATGTGAGACTGCGGTCAGTGGTTCTTTTGACACGTGTGAAGGTAACGGCAAAGTACACTACACAGTTTCATTTAACACTCCAGGTTACCCACGGCATGCCTTACAATGATCTGTATGCAGCAAGCTTGATAAACAATCGTATATGCATCTCTTTTCAGCAATACATTGACGCTGGTTGCACACGTAATAAGGATATCACGAGGGGGTAATGACATACTGGTAGCAGAGCAAATTGTCGGTTTTACCGGGGTTTTTAAAAAAACAATTCCTATATGAATTTCGTTAGGTTCAGGCCACTTGAGGGAATATCCTCTATCAAAAATAGAGGATTATTATTACAAATTTTCGCTGACTCTTGTTGAACAATTTTAGGGATTCCTAGTCCAAAATGTAATGAATTCTGGAAGATGTTTGTTTCCAAAGATTTCCACTTAGTATGGGATATGTTACGCACTTATTTCAAACATTTTCCGCTTTCAACGAAGCGGGATATAAAAAGGTTAAAAGTCGAATGTTAGGCCACTCATTTAGTGGAGCAACCGTCGACACAAATATCTAAACCGTCAAAAGTAAGGCAATCGTGTTTGTCGTCCCAACTCGCAAGAGATATAGCTATCCCAGTGTAAGGGTTATTAAAAATATTCCGGAAGTATGCCCACCGCTGTCGCAATGTGAATACCCCTTTGTTTCTCATATTTATAGGAGCGAATTTATATCTAGAAAAACCTCATATAATAACGTGCTAAAATTTCAAGTACCGCTTATAAATTCCAGAACTGTTTTCAACAGCAGTTTCAAGGGGCCTTTTAAATTCGGTCAACATCGGTACAATCGTTTAGAGGAACAGCACGCTGGGCATGGTATACATTTCGCAGCAATGTCCATTGTACGAAAACAGCCAACACGAACTTAATAATGACAACCAGATAAGGATTCTCAGCGTAACCAAAATTGTTTCTCCAAAGACTCCAAAAATATAACCAATATACATTAAACTAAAAAATTCTAAACTTTGCCGTCGAAACAAACAAACCAACAAACCCCACTTTCACCCATCCTATACCACTAAACATATGCCTAGGCAGTATAAATACATAATGGGAAAAAAGGTTTGCCTTATCAAGGACGGATACACGATACCAAAAAGTTTTGCCCTAAGGTACGAAGACTTAATATTTTTGAAGTTTTGCAAAAGTAGGCGCAAAGTATACTTTTTGAAATTCTGAGCTTGGTGCAAAATACCCCGAGTTATTACCATTAACTCCGGTATGATCTCAGTAAAACAATTATTTGGTGTTCATCTCTATATAGCTCGGCGATTTCATCAGGGAAATTTGTTTACACTAAATCTACTCGAGTCAAATGAACTCGCACTTGTGTGTGACCTCAATCCCTGGTAAGCCCTTGGTTAGATATGTAAAACTATCACATCTTCATTTCGCCTGAAGACCCCCACTAGAACCGGGTAATAGTGCACACTCAACCCATAGCATGCCGTAAGAAAGACGACAAGCACGCCATCAAATGGTGTCCAAACCTGACAAAAAGTACAAAAGTACCCAAACTGACTCCCGTCACTAAAAATCCAAAAAAATAAAACTTACGGCGAAAGGCCCATTAGCTCCAGAACAATTTGCCGAATTTTCGGCGAAAAATTTACGGTACATAAAACGGGCGACTAGTTTCGCAAATAAGAGCCCGACATATTAAAACACGCCGCTCTCGATGGCAATAAGCCAGCATTCAATGAATTGATGGATTAAAAATCATGTATTCTGACATAAAAATAATGCTTGTCCATCATATTACTAATCAATGTGTGCAAATAACTAAGCTCAAATCGAAAAGCCCTTCATATAGAATCACACATTTGTTATAAAAATTCTGGATCCCGGTATTTTTGTTGATACACAGATTATGGCACAAACCTTTTGTTTTCAAATAGGTGAAAGGTATACAGTGCGATTTGGAGTGGGCATCTAGCAAGGGGTAACAGCATTTTATGGACATGTCCAATATGTTACCTTGTCATGGTTTATTAACCCCCAAAAAGATGATGTGTGAAAAAGAGGAGGAACCACAAGCGAGGAAGGTTTTGATTTCCCAAGTACAAATATTAAAACACAAGGTTGGAGTTGAAATTTAGTTGAAAAGTTCAAATGCAGGCAGATGTTTACGTCCTCACAATTATGGAGATTGACAGCAATATAGTCCTATCAGTATCAGTCACTGTCACATCTGCATAGCCTCTTGTTTTTAGTCCCTATACTTAGAGCCAAAATGATTCTTCAAAGATGCACTCGAATGGCTTCCAAATGATGTATAAGATAGACCATGAAGTTAAAATAGGAGGTGTGTTACTGATTAGCAAATGGGGGGGGGGGGGGGGGGGGGGGGGGGGAATTGAATGAGTGTGTTTTGATGACAACAGTTTCATCTCATTGAGGGGGGAGGGGAGCATTCACCACTATTGGGAAAATGCAAACCCTTTGGTAGTGGGACCAAAATGTTATCTATAACTAAACTAAGGAGAGATTATCAAAGGTGAGAGACATCACACTCAACTGCCAGCCACATTACACATTGCAAGTGAAAATGGTGCAACTAGTCCCACTACCGGCCAAAATCATCAGGGGTCAGAAAATCAGGGGAAATGTGAAACCACCCACAAGACTATAGGGGTTCTGGTCTATACTAAATTATTAGTATGCCCAGTACATGGTTGTAGATAAACTTACGTATACGAGTCTAAAGTTTTTAAAACTTGTTTTGAGAATCCCGGGCCTTACGTGTGCAAAATAGCACAAGCCAGTTAAAATATTAATAATTGGCTGTGTGGAATATGGAATTAGATCCGTATGCACAAAAGAGGTAGTTAGACCTAGTCTAAATGTAGATTTGTTCTAGTAGGCCTCTAAACTGTCCAAAATGGATGCTCCAATGGATTCACAAGATTCAAAGTCAGAGAGAGGTTGCATTGTAAATCAGAAGAGAAGGAATACCTCTTAATCTGATTATTGAAATAAGTTATGAAGATAAAAAAGAACTGAATTAAGTCCAAGAAAAAGAAAGATGATGCATGGGGTTTCATGGGGAACTTCAGGCCAGTAGGCCCCAAGTACAATCTAAAAACCAACTGAAGGGGATTTTGGAAGAGAATGAAGCTGGCTGCAAAGAAGGAATTCAGATATATCAAAAACCTAAAACTGGGGGTGGACCAGCATGCTACTCTTCCACAAGTGCATTGTATGTACATAGAGGAAATATTCTGCAAGAGTTCCTTCAGATTGAAAAATTTAATTATGCTGGCCAAGTTATATTCATTTTGATCATTGGGCATGTTGGTTGTTACAGCCTTGTCTCATGTCAGCATTTTAGCACATTTTTAAGCATCCCACACAATCACTGCCTAATAATTGCACATTGTTGGGTAAAATGTACCTTCTGAATTGTCCAAGCTGTAGCCCACCAGGGTTGTGTCAAGGTTACCCATTTAGAAATGGAGTTACTTTTTTTATAAACTCTTGTTTCATTTTTATCCCACTTTGGAGTAATCTTTTTAAAGGAGATGGTCCGATTTAAGTATATAAAAGTTTTAAGGGCTTTTTGGATAGACGGCCCAATCACCCCCAAAAAACCATCTTTGTAGAGTTTCGCACAATATTCAATCCATTTTGATTGTTAGAGCTAGAACCTGATTTTGTAGGCCCATAGAGTACTTGTGTAAAAACTACTAGTGGACCAACAAAAGGAGTACATTTCATAAAAACTTCCAAACCAAAACATCATTTTAGCCCTAAGATTTAAACAGGGTAAATGTGAAAATAGCTTTCTTCTGAAACCAAACTTTTGGACGACTTCTAAATCTGGGGTTTTTATGGGGACGAAGTATAGCGAGCGGCCCTGGCCCTTGTAAGTGTATAAAGAATGTAACAAATCGGTTTATCCACTTCCTCCTGATGCCGTTAGCCAAAATTGCCCTCTACCTTTAACCTCGGCCCCCAAAGCTAAGTACCCCATTTTCAAAGTCCAAGTCCAAAGAGTATGTAGGCCCTCAATGTCCTCCCCCATATTTTAGATGTGATGGGATGATGGTATGGGCTCAAGAGGAATTTATGCAGTTGGCACAAAGAGGAAAAGTGACAAGGAACACTTTTTAGATTTCAAGCGAATAATTTAAAATCTGGTATGTTGTGTTGTTGAAATTGTATAGAAAAGCTGTTTCACATCTACATGCCATCTGTTTTTAGTCCCTATACGTAGATACCAACATGTTCTTCTTTTGCTGGCGAACCAGTTCACCAAAAATATAAACAAAAAAGGTACTCAGGAATGGCTCTTACCAATCGTGAAAAATTTAAAGTATAGATAGACCATGAAGTTAAAATAAGGGGTGTGTACACTGACGGTCCGCAAAGAAGGAGTATAACATTTGAATATGACAGGATGTGTTTTTCACAGGCATTAGAGAGTTACCAATTCAGAAGATGCAAAGCCCATTTTCAAAAGACAGCATGGGACCGATGTACAAAAAAAGAAACTACAAAATGCTGATCGTTATAAAAAATACCCCTCGAAAGAAAACTAAGGTAGGTGTCTGGGAGTGTCAATTTGACGCAGGAGTTAAAGAACAAAAACTAGCCGAGCATATCAGGTTGGGCTAGTTAAAGGATCCAATATACCCCCATTCTAAGCCTACCTGCCAAATATTCTCTATTCTAGACCCCTGCAGTCCTATTCTAGACCCCTGCAAAGCATTTTTGGAAGGGTGCTGCAATGCCCTTAAGCTGTTTTCATGAAGAAAAGGGATCTAATGTAAAATTCTGTAAAAACAAAACACAGGCGAATCTACTGGATATGCCCAAGACATAAGGCAATTTTGATCTTATATATATATTGTGGTCTCATCCAAAGAGTTTTGTCCATACAGATTTTTACCATGACCCATGATGCATTCAAAAATCTAATGGTTGTAAGCTGTTATTACCCTTTACATTTTACAATGAGCAATTTGCAATAAAACATTGCAAAGCTGCAACAGCAGCAAACCCGTCTTTAATATGATAAAGAGGCATGTTTAGGGGGAATATAGATATAGATGCAGTATGCATCGAGAAGGCAGAGAAGGCTTACAATGCGAAACCAGGATCACTTCCTGCTGATAGACTGCCAACCCGCCTTAATGAAGAGACTCTGAAGTGTGGAAACACTATTCCATGAGCTCATACCCTAGCAAGGCGCAAACATTTCCACATTCATCGCTGCCTCCACTAGGAAATGCAAGTGGAAAACTTGGTGATCGGCAAAATTCATCTCCCCGATTTCAGATGGCCACCAGATGCAAGTGTTGTAACAGAAGACAAAATTGTGGTCGTTAGATACGCGGTCATAGGTGAAGAAATAACATTGTTGGGTGTTGAAGGGTTTCTTGGGCAATAAAGACCGCAACATCACTTACCCTGGAATGCATGAGAAGAAATGGTAGTGGATTTGGGAGCGATAGGGCCGCTTGTATGACTGCTGTGAGAATGGTGTGGCGGCAAAGCTCCAGCAATATGGCCAGAATCACAGCGGTTCATGTTGATAGCCCATCATTGGAGCCTCAGTTAAAGTGGGAACCCCTACACTGTGATCGTAGGCCAACAGTTGAAGAGCAGAAATGTAACAAGACGGACCTCACATGGTGGCTTCATCCAAGTGGTATGGAGGGGCTGTCGTGGCAGTTTGTTGCCTTCGCATCTCATGATCAAACATGTCATACTTATTAAAAGACACTGTAAAAGAAAAACATCGCAAGAAAAGACAAAAGTGGAGTCGATTTCATTAGCCATTCAGGAATTTGCTACAGGTGAGTTGATTAAAGTCTCGGCAAACCAAAAAACTAAAAAATAATTCGTTTTTTTAAAATTATGGCAAAAACTTGGAGGAAGGCAAAACATCTTAGATCTTCAGCACCTCACATGGGTGCTTCATCGCCAGTTGTATGGAGATTGCTGTTAACAGTCTTGAACCTTCAAGCATCATCATGTCAACATGTCATTAATATTAAAAGACACTGTAAAAGAAACCATTGCCAGACCAAAGAAAAAAGTGAGGTCGATTCATAGCCATATTCAGACTTTGCTACAGCGGCAACTATCTGCACAAAACTAAACAAACAAATCTTCTTTTTTTAAATTAGGGCAAAACTGGATGTGAATGCAAAACAGACTAGATCTTCGGATTTTTTTTTAAAATAAAAATGATGAAGGGTCAGGGTAATGAGGAGTCCCAGAAGGGACCTTTTGTGAACCCCTCTCAACATGCAGTCATGTCAAATGGCTCATCAGATTAACCAGATGTTACCAAAACTGTGTACATGGATAGGGTCTTCATTCATACAAATTAAATATGCAGGGGAAGGCATTTTATACATGCAGTACATCTAAAGCAATCAAAAGACTTTTCCACAGATCTGCAGAGAAAAGGCTTCTTTGAAGATCTGGGATCGCAGACCTTTTCATTGTGGTGCCAACAAAAGCATGGCAATTTATTATAGCAGCGTGACAAGATAACCAATTATTAAACCAAGCACATGCCACTCTGTACAAATGCCATAGTGCGTTGATGGGCAAAGTGATAGCGCCCCACAAATGGCACCATCGATTCACATTTTTTGTCTCAATGGATATTTTGATAATGATATTTTCATCACTCTCGGACAAATCTTTCGCACCAGCCCAGCCATACACTCATTAAAAAATATTTGATATGGACTGTTAATTGTATTACCTTGTTTCCTAACAAATGTATACGCTCATTCCACTATTTGGTATTTACAGAACACTCAAACAATGCCATTATTGATTCTCTTCTTAAAACGAAAAACAAACATAAATGAAGTACCTTTGTCAAAAAAGCAGACAGAAGATATTTGTTTTGTAAATGTTCAATTTTGTATGGTTTTTGATCAAGTCCATTCTTATGAAAACATGAGCGAATGGCGAAAACCAATCAAGGATCATAATCTAGGAGTAGGAGAAGGTATCAATCTAAAATGTTGTTCAGGGATGGACGCAATTCAAATGATTGTTACCAAAATTGAATTCTTTTCGTGCCGAGGATTCAGAAAGGTGGAGACAGTAGGCATACACCCGAGTTGAGATTTAACAATTACTTTTATTATATAGAAGCTCGGAGAAGAGAAAATGGCGAGCACAGAAACTAAATAAAGACGAAAAATACACTGGTTCTCGAACCCGGAACCTCCGCTTTCTGCGTGGGCGAAATACCACTAGGCCACAGAGGCCTGTGGTGATGGGATACCAGTGAACGAGCGCTAATGTATTTCAAGTCTTTATTCCAGAGTCAAGCGGCCGTAATTATATTTATATTGTAGAGGGAGGTCCTTATATGCATGATTCTAAGAGACATATATGACGATGCGAACTCAATTCAATGCACGCCCGGGATCCAGAAATGATACTTTGTTTGTATTTTGTATTTGTTGTATCATTTACTTGATCCTCGCGCACATTGTATTGAGTTTCGCATCGTCATAAGATTTCTGCAGAATCATGCAAATAGGGCCTCCCATTCAAATATTTAAACATTACGTCCAAAGTTTTCTATGTGCGACGTTCACGGAGAAGCAAATTACAATGGCGAAAACATAATCAAGGACATATAATCTAGGAGTCGTATTAATGTATCAACTACAATGTTCAGTTCAGGGATGCTGATGAAATCAAATGAAATGGTTCCCAAACTTGACTTTCTTTCGTTTACCGAAAGATTCAGAAAGGTAGCGCTAGTATGGTCATACCGGAGTCTGAGTTTTCTGTGTGTGACATTCACGTAGATCGCAATTACTATAATTAATATTGGTTTATTCATGTATCATGTTTATGAGAAATGGAAATAAAACCAATATGGTAATCTAACAGCTGACATCATTCCCCCACTTTTTATTTTCATACTACGGGATGTCCGCGCATTTGCGCAAGCCCACGCTAGATGAGAAAATGGGAGCGATCATTTAAACCAAGCACTATTATAATAAGAGAGAAAGAAAAAAAAACTACATTAATGACATAATGGCCGGCAGATTCCAACACCAGCCACAGCACCACCACCATCACAGCCACCAATACGATCAGACCAACCAACATTTCAACCACGGTTAATCACGCACAGACAAGCACAAATCCGGGCCACTGCATCATTGCCAACACAGCCACCAGAACCACCACCAATCACAAGCCCCCAATTACTATCATGGCCATATACTATCATAGACAAGGCAAATTGTACACATTGAAGTATTTTCATGTGGGACTAGACCAGACCACTCACATTGGGGGGAAAATGCAGGGAAAAAACAAAAGAAAGGATAGGCGAGGCATGGGGGGCAGACAAATGATGGTTGATTGAAGCCTACATCTAGCACCACTTGATAGCCCGAAAGACTTTGGGAAGGAAGCCATACAGACCGTCATGGACACGATAGAAGGAGAACTTCGATTACTACTACTGATAAGACCAGCATACATATTTGCTGGTATCGAAGGGCCCGATGGAGCCCCTCCTCAACCTAAATGGTGGCCTTTCTTAGTGTTGTATCATGCAATCTGCGATATCAGAATACTCTAACAGATTTATGGGTTTTTTTTGCTCTCCAGAAGTGCAAATTGTCAATTCTTAAGTATTCGTTGTGTGACAAAACCCGACTTGTTGCACATCACATGGGGAGGAAAGGAGAACTGCAGCGAAAAAAAAACAAGGCGAAAAAAGCTAGGTACTAGGCCATGGAGGAAAATGTGGTGGATGAAGCTACAACTAGCACCCTGCTTGTCTGAAAAAGACTTTTGGGAGGAGCCATGACGACCATCTGCACAATAGAAGGAGACTTCTACTACTACTACTACGATAGACAAGTATACACTTGCTGCTATATCCAAGGAGATGGAGATCTTCCTAAACCTAAATGCTGGCCTTCTCAGGCACATGTATATCTTGCTGTTTCAGAAATATATTTGAATGGAGCTTATGTTTATTTTGTTCCCGAGTTACTAAAGAGTGCAAAATTTGTCAATTCTGAAGTCGTAGTTGTGGCAACAAAACCCAGACTTACTGCACATCACATGGAGAAAATCAGTTCAAACAAAAGAGAAACAGCGGGGCATGGGGGAACTGATGGTTGACGAAGCCTACCAACTAGCACCTCTGATAGCCCCGAAAGACTTGGAGGAGGCAATACAGGGACCATCATGGAACAAGAGAGAAGGAGAACAATCTATTACTATAGATAGACCAGCAAATATTGCTTGCTATCCAAATGGGAGATGGAGACTCTCCTAAACATAAATGCTGAACTGCTCAGGGCACATCCAAGTTATATCTGTGATTTTCAGATCTTTTCATTTTATCGTGTCCAAACACTGGTCTCAAATATGATCCAGCCAGAGAGGGTACAACGTATGGCTGGCTGTTTCACTGAATTCCGGCAAGGGTCTTTTCTTTGTGGCATGTTTTGTTGCTCCAGCAATGGGCAGACAAAGAGGTGTTCCATTGTCGGGTGCTCTTACAAAGCACAGGTAGGATCCTGATCTGCTTCCAGATAGAAACACTTCTGCAAGGAACCTTAGATCGGCCAGTTATGGTTCTCAATCTATTGAGGCATCGCCATTCAGCCCCTTAGGAGTCAGCTCAGGTGGGAGATGCCTCACCGTTCAACACCGATAGATGTTACTTAGTTAGCAAGTCTTTCTTTCCACAAGGCGGACTTATTAACTCGCTTAGAGGGGGACTGTTGGCAAGAGGGTGGAATTTGCTTAAGAAACTCGCTCTGGATTTAAGGCGGTTGGCAGCACGTATCTGTACGGGACATAGGGTGATTCACAATTGGAATGGGCAAGCTACGCTCTGCATGACGCCAAACTATGACGTATGTCTGGTGGAGAAATTCCTTCTAGGATGTACAAGTTTTTCCGTTGGTGTTGGGACGGAGGCATCCTGGGATAAGCCGGCGGATGGCATTACGAGATCAAGTTCTTGGCATGGTTGATGCTTTCCCATACAGGGCAGGCATACTTGCACATGATAGAACCAGGCAAGTGCCGTCGATCTTAGGGTATGTGGGCGGCACCCCATCTTGTGACAGTGAGTTTGTTCAAGATGTATTGCGTGAAATACTTTGCTCTTCGGTCTTCTCGATGGGGTCTTATAAGAGAAGTACGGTCCACGGCTAACTCCTAGGTAGGACGGGTTGTCACAGTGCCAAGGGGAGTTCCAGACAGGTAACTTTTAAGAGAGTTGTGTTGGCTTCACGGTTGCTAAGATGGAAAGCACACACCTGGATTAGAGGATTTGCCACGTAGTTACCCTTTAACAGAGCCATAATGACCACCGTTGACATGATAGGAGATAATTCTACTACTGCAGATAAACCAGCATACATGTGCTGGCCTTTTCGGGTGCATCACACATATCTTGTGATTTCCAGATTATACTTTAACACAGCTCATGTTTCTTTTTGTTTCCCAGAGTTACTAAAGAAGTGCGAAATTGTCAATTCTGAAGTATTAGTTGTGGCGTCAAGATCAGACTTAGTTGTACATCACATTGGGGAAACTGCAGGAAAAACAAGAGAGAAGATAGATGAGGCAAGGGACGGGCAACTGATGGTTGATGAAGCCTACCAACTAGCATCCCTTGATAGTCCGAAAGCCTTTGGGAAGGAGGCCATACAGACCATCATGGACACGGTAGAAGGAGATAATTCTACTACTACAGATAGACCAGCATACATATACTGGCCTTTTCGGGCACATCACACATATCTTGTGATTTCCAGATTGCACTTTAACAGAGCTTATGTTTCTTTTTGTTCCCCAGAGTTACTAAAGAAGTGCAAAATTGTCAATTCTGAAGTATAAGTTGTGGTGACTAGACCAGACGTCACATTGCACATCACATTGGGGAAACTGCAGGAAAAACAACAGAGAAGATAGATGAGGCAAGGGGCGTGCAACTGATGGTTGATGAAGCCTACCAACTAGCATCCCTTGATAGTCCGAAAGCCTTTGGGAAGGAGGCCATACAGACCATCATGGACACGATAGAAGGAGACAATTCTACTACTACTGATAGACTAGGCAAAATGGTCAATTCTGAAGTATTAGTTCTGGTGACTTGACCAGACTTAGTTGCACATCACATTGAGGAAATTGCAGGAAAAACAACAGAAATATAGATCCTAGCATGGGGGAAACTGATGGTTGATGAAGCCTACCAACTAGCAACCCCTTGATAGTCCAAAAGACTTTGGGAAGGAGGCATCAGACCATCATGGACACGGTAGGAGACAATTCAACTATAGATAGACCGCATACCTATTTGCTAGTGATCAAAGGGAGATGGAAGCCCCTCCGAAACCTAACTGCTGGCCCTCTCTCTGGTGCAATCACGCCACATCTTGCGATTCAAATACCTTACTAAAGAGTGGAAATTGTCATTCTGAAGTATAGTTGTGCGACAAGACATACTTAGTTGCCACAATCACATTGAGGCAAAACGCAGGAAAAACAACAGAAAAAGATAAGACCTAGGCATGGGGGAACTGAATGGTGATGAAAGTCCTACCAACTAGCCTCCCTTGATAGTCCTAAAGACTTTGGAAGGGGCCATACAGACCATCATGGACACGATATAAAATTAGAACCGCTTCTACTTACTACATATAACCCCATATGTTGCTGGCTATATATCAAGGGAGATGGAACCCTTCTCCAGGCGCATCACCTCATATCTTGGTGATTTCCAGATTATACTTTGACAGAGCTTATGTTTCTTTTTGTTCATCCCAAGTTACTAAAGAAGTGCAAAATTGTCAATTCTGAAGTATTAGTTGTGACCCGACTAGCTGCACATCACAGTTGGGGAAACTGCAGGAAAAACAACAGAGAATATAGATGACGCAAGAGATCAAACCTGATCGTCTGGATAAACCTACCACCCAAAAGACTTCAGGGAAGAGGCCATACAGACCATCACAGACAGAGAGAAGACAAGGAGATGGAACCCTCCTAAAACCCTAAATACTGGCCTTCTCAGTAGCATCACACATATCTTTTGATTGACCCGATTATACTTTACAGGAGCTTGCACCACTGCAGATATGCAAAATCATCACCGAGAAGTAGGGTGTGTTATTCAGGTGCGTACAAGTGTCATGGGTGGGCCCTGCTTGAATAACCTACCACACCAGCTTGTGGCTCAAGACTGCATGCTGGCATTTCCAGCATAAAATGATGAATGGTGATGAGTTGAAGCATGTCAATGCCCGACGTCACCGATTTAGAGTTAAGGTAATGGTTCACTGTTATTAAAGGTGCAATTTTGTTATCTCAGGAACTTGCTTTCCTTTAAAAATGACCCAACAGATAACTTTGAACAAAAAGTTCTACATGTATCCAAATTTGCAGTTGATTCTGATGGTGCATTTTGATATTAAATGTCTGTATCACTGTACTCCAGACCCCACTTTGAGGACAAAAAATATATAAAATTGGCAATTTCATAGAGAGTAGATCAAATCTGTGCACAAAAATGCCGAGGGATGAGCTGGCAGTGATCATGATTATGGAATCACCCAAGACTTTTCTTATTGAGATAGACAAAGAAGCATTTCCAAAATGTGATATTTGTAATTTCAATTTTCATTTGTACTGTGAAAGGGAAAGGAAAGTCCCAAAAACTTTGGAAAAAATGGTATTCCACTGTAGTAAAGGCAAAACAGGAAGGCGTGGATTTCTTTGGATGTAGACAGTATTTTTTTATTTTGTACTGACATACCCCATGTAAATGTTTTGATTGTGCAGATTTTATTTTCTGAATTACGGAAATTTCTTGGAAAACTTACATTTCTGCTGAAGGCGATTTATTGTACCTCTGGATATTTGTTTTACAAAACATGATCAATTTCGATTTACTGCAAAAACAGCATGGCCACTGGCACTGTTGCAATACATAGACAAGTTCAAGCTTTACCATTCAGGAGGTATAGTTTACTAGCTCTTCTAAGTGATTGCTTCACGGATTGGTACGCAGATGAAGTAGCAGAAATTGTAGCTGGCGATAATAGAGATGGAGAAGAAGCTGAAGACAGTGTCTAAGATTGATCTACGGCTTTCTTACTTGAAACCCATACATGCCAACTGGCTCATAAACTCCATGGACACTCGCGCATTGGACCATGGTTAAATTGTCCGCGGCTTCCTAAAAGCTGGAATTTTAGATGTGATAGAAAGAGCAGCACAGGAAGAATTATCATATGAGGAAGAGACCGATGATGATGATGAGGCAGCAGCAGTTTGAACTATCAAAACTTTGTGCTAGTGTGACTGTACACGCCAAACTTCTTTGACTCTTATGTTGGTATTCTGAAAGGGAGACTAACTTTAGACCTGGGTTTAAACCAAGGTTAGTCCTACAAGAGGGGACCTTTTTTTCTTACAACATACTCTAAAAGTGTGCTGTAACGGGTGAGAAAATTCCTCATGGATGGGCTGGAACAGCCCATCATGAGGAATTTTCTCACCCGTTACATTTAACTTTCACAGTATTTTGAAAGGAAAAAGGTCCCCTCTTGTAGGACTAACCTTGGTTTAAACCCAAGTCTAAAGTTAGTCTCCCTTTCAGAATACCAGCCTTAGTATTTAGTATTAAGCCACATCAACAGTGGAATAGTTTTTCTTCTTTACTTGACGGATGCACTTTTAAACAAACAAAATTTTTGGAAAGACTAATATATAAAAATCTTTGAGAAATGTGATGATTGCTTTCAGATTTAGTACAAGCATCCTTGTGAAATATAGACCCTAAGCGTCCGAAAATATTAAACCTTGATCTACTAGTATGAGCATAATATAATATAACATGTGAAAGTGGCTGAATTGCCGAAATCATCACCAAGTGAAAAAAAAAAACTTAAAGACCACACATACCACAAAAAATATAAGAACTGTTGCATCAGACCAGAGGTCATAGTTACTACACACTGCAGGATAGTGTAAGTTAGAGACCCGAAGAAGAAACTCTTTAAAGTTTGAACAATTTCTTTTTACAGTTCTGATTGTGAATTAAACATTTAGCATCTTCATTATAAATAATGTAGTACTAGTATTATTAATATAGTTTTCAATTGATTTTTTAAATGACTTTGAAAATGAATAGCAAGAGTCCATCCACCTTTTATTTCACTAATAACCAAACGTATTTACACGCGGTGTTGCAGGCTGTCGGGAATAATGAACAGTAGTGAGTAGGTATCAATACAGTGTTAATGGTACACAGGCTGTTGAATTCTGCTACTAGCAGTTTCACACTTAAATTTGCGACAATTTAATTTCTCGAATTTGAGCCTCTCACGAAATTAAATTGCCCCTCAAAATTAACTTGTTTTACAGTATTTTTTTTAAATGTTCTAAATGATATTTTAAAATTTTTCAGGTGCCTGGAGATATTCCTCCTACAAGAATGGGTGGAAACTTTGACCGATGATTGGTGGTGATGGAAATGTTGTTGCCCCGGCCTATTTCTACTGCTGATACACAGAAATTGTTCTAACTCACCGTGCGCAGCTGTATCACAGACCCTTCAGAGTTGTTACGCTCGCTGTTGGCAATAAAAGTTCTTGAAAAAGATGGCAACCTTTATAAGGACAATGAAAATCACCCCACAAACAATATTCCTAAAAATATGGTGGGAAGGACAATAACTAATAGGAAATTGCTGGCAAAGGTTCACATGTTTGTGATCATGGGAGTTACTGTGGATTGACAACAAAATCACATTGTTAGGTGGATACGAAGCCCCTGACAATTTGTCCAACATGAGTCCACTCACAACTAGAATCAGAGACACTGACAATAATTGAAGGTGAGCAAGGTCCAGTACGTCTTGCGCTCATCTGCAACATACCTGATCAAAATGAGGCTAAACTTCTTGTAGAGAATGCAGATGGTGTAGAGTTGTCAATAATGTGTGGTGAGGATGAGCTCGAGGGGATGTGGCTGCTACAGGAAATATTGTGGAGGCAGAACTTGACAGTGAAAGTGACGCAAATGATGAAGACACTATAAACGATACTAGCAGTGAAAGTGAAGATTCAGATAAGACTGACATGCAAGAAGGTGATGGTGAATCAGACAATGGGTGTGACGATGATGATCATGGTAGGCCTACCAATTGGCCATGTGCACCCTGTAAAATAGCCGAGAGAAGAGCTGGCAGTGATCACGATTATGGAATCACCCAAGACTTTTCTTATTGAGATAGACAAAGAAGCATTTGCAAAATGTGATATTTGTACTTTGAATTTTCATTTGTACTGTGAAAGGGAAAGGATAGTCCCAAAAACTTTGGAAAAAATGGTATTCCACTGTAGTAAAGGCAGAACAGGAAGGCGTGGATTTCTTTGGATTTAGAAAGTATTTTTTTATTTTGTACTGACATATCCCATGTAAATATTTTGATTGTGCAGATTTTATTTTCTGAATTACAGAAATTTCTTGGAAAACTGACATTTCTGCTGAAGGCGATTTATTGTACCTCCGGATATTTGTTTTACAAAACATGATCAATTTTGATTTACTGCAAAAACAGCATGGCCACTGGCACTGTTGCAATACATAAGCTTTACCATTCAGGAGGTATAGTTTACTAGCCAATTATCAAGGCAACTGTGCCAAAACCTTAACTTTTGGAAAATTGGGGGTGCTCTTCAAAAAATTTGCTACTTTTGCTTTAATTTTTTTTTTGTGGGGGTGGGGCTTTTATGGTGGTTTTGCTTCACTGGAATCCCTGGACCTTGAGAAATCTACTGGAGACATGGAAATAAAACCCTATATAACATGTGTTCAATGTGAAACAAGTCACACTTCTAGTATTGATTTCATTCAGGGGAGGGTGGCCAGGAAATCCCAATTTTAGACTTTGCCATTGGTTCAAGATGTAAAAGCGAAATCTTGACGAAAAATTCTTAATTTTTATGTTGTCAAGGAATATTTTCTTATTCCAAAACTGTTGGAGCTAAAGAATCAACTCTACTGTAATTGTTATTTCTGATTTTTTTTGGTATGAATAATGCACGTGGATGAGGTCATATGTGGGTCATAGTAACAACCCAAATTTGTTTGTGGTTTGCATTCCATATTTCTGTAATTTCTTTTGATATTTTGGGTGAGTTGCTATATTGAATGAGGTTTGGCTGCCATCATCTGATTTTATTCATACATTTCTTTCAGTTTTTTCTTACATATTTTTCAGTTTAAAATTACCACCACTAATGGTGCATTTTGACACATGATCAATAATGATACATGTAACAAGGGTGATATCCATATGTGCAATGACTTATACCACAAGACCTGTAAAACTGGGCTTCACAGCAGTATCATATCGCTGCATATTTTAAGCTAGCATGTTTCCTATATCGTTTAAGTTTATGCATTTTAATCTCTAAACATTATTTAAAGAACAACCTAAAAAAAAGTAATCCCAAATTCCAGGTTTTAACTATTGACATGTCTGCAATTAAAGCTTTTTGCTATTCTATGTGTACACAGTGCAATCACTTAATGCCCAGTGGGTAATAAATTTCTGTCTTGTTCTGGCGGTACATGTGTTTGTAAACAAGACATACTGTTTTCACATTGCGATTTTGAAATTAACTTTATTCCTTTCAAAATGCAGGATTGTATATAAGGGATAGGATGATTAATACGTTAAGTTAATCACCATTGGCTCACTGCTAAATATCACTGATGTAAGTAGGTTAAAGTCTTCTGACACGAACATCGGCTTCTTTTTGCTACGAAATTTGGCCGTATGCAATTTTAATGGTTTCATTTTAGGTTGGCTATGAAATCGATTCCTATAAACATACAAAGGCAAATGAATTATACAGAAAAAAAAAGTTTTTGGGGATAATATTACACCCAAAATACCAGTGCAACTATCATTTACCCTTCTAGAAAGGAAATGTGAAAGGAATGATAAAGCACATATTTGTAGAAAAAGAAGACAAAATACAACAATTGTGTATTTAAGTTAATACAGATCTAGCGAGACATTAATCTCAGTTTGAGTGCATGTTTAGAATATACCACTACAACACTCTTTATGTTGCCACCAGTGATCCTTTAAAAATTGCATATATGTGCATACAAAGAAGCATGTGGGACCTTCAGCAAGTCACAAGTTGTATCTCACGCTAGCAATTTTGCAAATCAACAATGAATCTCTTCAGTGAAAATGGTCTAATCATCCTATAGATGATTGACAATTGACGTCAACACCAGGCAACAAACAAAGCATGCCCGTGGCAGTATGCGTGAGCACCTACAGGGCGTGTGCTTTTAAAATTCGCGCTCAATCAGGCGTGAGCAGGCTATTGAAATGCTGTAACAGTATGGCGGACTCTTCGACCTCTAACAATGTCGAGACTAGGTGCTAACTTGTGTTTGTAAACCTTGTTTTAAACCTCGCTATAGCCTCTAATGGTTGAAATATTTAACCTTCTTTGAAATTGATTTGATAAAATAACCTTCATATTAAACACTCATTATTATTCATCAATATACTATTTTACTTACCACAAAAGGTATGTGGCCCGGTCCAAATATTATCCACTCACCCTGTACATGTGGGGTTGAGGTTGTTAAAAGTCAAAGGGGATATGGGTCCAAAGTTATGCATTAGCTGTGTCATAGTATTTTTTAATGTTTTAAAAGGTTCAATATCAAGCGGCGATCCAGGAGGGGGCGGAGGGGGCACGCGTCTCCCGGTAAATCTTCAAAATCTGCAAAATCGCCCATTTTGGACAAGTTTCGCCTTTCAGCTCCCGGTAATATTTTAACGTTTTTCAAATCCTGGATCCGCCCCTGAATATAGCCACTATCGGGGCCACTATGGCTCTAGAACATGTTTCCTTAAACCAATGGTGCAACATGCCACATGCAAGGACAGGGGAGAGCAACTATGCAAATGTACTGTTCAAAGGTACTCAATTGTGTAAACTCATACTACTGGCAATCTGTACCGCACCCTCTACAAAAGAAAGTGTGATTTTTCAAATTTTAAGGGCCCAAAGAATGGTTATGCTAGCAAAAATACAATGTACAAAATACACTGCTGTTTTCACAGCAATAGCTATGGTAATGAGTACCTTTACATTTTTTCTGGGTATTTTCTACCCAATGTCAGTATGTTGGAAAACACATATGGAGCATTTTTAACATTTTAAATCATACCAAAAAACATACCCTGGCAACAGACTACTATCTACAATAAAGTTATCGGGCTGATTTTTATGGGAATGGTTTGAAATATCATTTATATCTCTGTATATATAACTTAAAAATTATATATTTAAGAGAAACAAAGTGCAAAATAATCCATTTTAAATATTTTTTGCAAAAATGCTACCAGGAAGTGCATAATATGTATAGCTTGAAATTGTCACTTTAGTTCTACAATTTCAATCCAAATTGTTTAAAACAAGATCAAAAGTGTTAAACACTTTCTTATTATTTTCTTTATATTTTACAAGCTATTTTTGTTGCATCTGAACTCTGCAAACCAACTAAAAAAAAAAAACAATTAAGCATCATCAGCATGCATTTCTTATCTGCATCTTGACTGTTTGTTTCCCTCGCATCCTTCTAATTTCCCTTGCATCCTTCTAATTTCCCTTTCAGTTTTGCGGTGCCATTGCCTGTAGCTGTTGAAGGTTTGGGTCATCTTCCTCCATAGCCCCTTCCAGTAAAGCCTGCAAAAATAAGAACAGAGGTAGAGCTTATGATAAAGTGAAGTTATGACTTCTTTGCTTCAAGTTCAGATTTAGTTTAGTAGGTATTTACACTTTAAAAAAAACAAAGACATGAATACAATGTACAAGTTTACACTGTATATACTTAAAGACACTATCAGTGATTCATCCGGATGAGACAAAATATTTTAAATTCGCAGAAATAGCTTAAAAGTGAAGGATATATCTGTATAATCCTCATAAGTTACTTTTTACAACTAAAGAATCGACAGAAAAGGAAGAAAACGGCAGTGTTTTCAAAGATATACTCTCCATTCAATTACTTGTTTGTAGGAAGTGTCCGTTCGGACCATGACTAAAATATCGATTTTGTACTTCCTAGCTTGCTTCTGGCCTTAGCACATTTGCAGGTATGTTCGGGTACCTATACTTGTTACAGACATGCAAAAAGCTGATTTTTTGAATGATTTTTTTTCAATTTTCTGATTTATCTCACTCATATTGGCTTTAAATATTACACCCTCTTCACAAAACGTATCTATCTCGGCATGTTTTTTTCGATCATTATTGTGCCAAGTCAGACCACTTTGAAAGTTTGCAAAATAACATTTTTTGCTTATGGCTTGCTCTTGTTTGTATTTAAATCCCTACTTGTAAAAAAGCTGCAGACAGGCTGAGATAGAACCCCGCAAGACGCCAACCCCCCAAAACCATAAGTTGAGTTTTTGAATTTTTCAATGTGCATTGCAGTGTACTGTGAACATCATACCCAACCATAATATATTGCAAGTAGGCTTTTTCTAAAAAACAAACTCCGCTCATTCATTCGGAAAACATCTTGTGTGTATAATTAAATACACACGTATATTGTGTTTGTACACACAGTGACCGTTGAAAAATCCAAACACTGCACCTTTTGGTTTGGGGTTTTGCGTCTTCGGGCACTCTATCTCAGCCATTTTGCACGCCTTTTTACAAGCGAAGTGTTAAATGAAAGAGCAAGCCATAAGCACAAAATGTATATTTCTGAAAACTTTCAAAATGGTCTGACTTTGTCACAATACTGATCGAAAACATGCCGAGATACTTTGTGTCCAGGTTTATGTTTCAAAGGATACTCTGGTTATGCTTGCGAATTCAATTGTTTATGCCACAATTTTTACTTTGCAGTCCTGCCTGGTCGAACTGTACTAATGATCTTATTTCTTCTTCTAACAACACGTTCTTCTAACATCAAAACGCAATTGTGGAATCAACTGAAATTGTGAAGGTACCACCTTATTTCCTTCTCTCATAGGCCACCAGTTCGATGATATAAAAATCTCAACTTTTTTTTGGGCAAGTCCGGGACATCGAGCTGTGGTCACAAAATGCCCCGTTAATTGTAGCAAACATGCCTTGCCATAAGAGAGCAACCAAAATATGTAAACAAGTCCCCTTCATGAGTTTTTGTCCAGCTTTATAATTTATATGTTTAAAGCTGAAAGCTTTGTAAATCCCAATCCCATATTTGGTACTGCTGTAGGTGCCTTTGTAATTCAATTTACATTCAATGTGTATTTTAGTTTCATCTGCATATTTCTATGTATTAATGGTTGATACATGCATAAGTTCAGTCTGTACATGCAGCGCCTCTTGGAAATCCGTGTGGCTTGTCACGAAGATGTTCAACCAACCCTGCCTAAGAAACTTAAATACAAATAAAGTAACAAGTGAACTTTTTCTATCGTAGTTCTCTTTAATCACCCTTAGTAATGAGACATGACCAGATGTTGGTAAATTCTATTTTTATTTTGTTTTTTTCATCAGCACTTAGATCTTCAAATGCTACATTTAAAATTAGGTATATGGTAACCATCTTGAAAATGTTTGTCAATTTCTGAAAAAATAGAAACATGACTCCATTGTCGTTGATTTCTCCATGCCTTTATGTGAAGTTTTTTTCTTAACACAAATAAATGCAGGGATTAATAAAAGTGAAATCATATATCACCACAATGATCTGGATTTTTTCTCCTCACTAAAAATTAGGCCACTTTAATGTGAGATGTCCTTATCACAAAGCATTTCACTTTTTTTCTGAATATACCTTATAGCATCTGGATCTTTTTTGGTACAAGTATCTTCATGAGTTGAACTCTTGCCACAGATCTCATGTAGATAACCGCAGGTCTGACGGGAACGCCCCACGGCTTGCTGAAGCTAACGCTTTGCCTGTCCTGAAAATTGAGAGCAATCAGATTTACTCAGAGTGTTAAATGACACTTTGCTGTAGAAGAGGTTTTAGAATGGTTGTCAGACACAATACAATTCACTGACACTTGAATTTCCATGAATAGTCGCTAGGTAGTCGTAATAATATTCTCAGCTATTTGACCCTTTGCAAATTGCTTCTAATTTGTGAAATACTTTTTTAACTTTCTTGTAACTGTCAACCATTTTGTTGTATGATATAATTGGGGGGGCCAATCTGAGACATGTGTAAGAAAGCTTTAGTTGCAAACAAGGTCTATTTGTATTGGTTACTCAGATGTTAAATCATGTTATGAGCCTTCAGAGATATTGGTGCCAATCAAGAGAAAGTGGTAGCCCCTCAGGAGAATTAGCTGGAGCAGTGCAATGCCTGACCACTCATACAAGGGGCCTTGCAGAAGCTGATTGCAAACTTATGAAAACTACTGCAAGTTAAACTGCATATGTCCATCCACCCCAGGAACATACACAAATGGTATTGTTCAGAAAACCTCTGAGCAAGTCATAGCATTTAATGATAGACAGATGCAGCCAAGTTTTTAAGGTTCACTAGATGACCTTGTGAATCTCAGTCCCCTTACCTATCACCAAGTTTGGTTAAATGTGTGTCTACTTTTCATATGAGCACAAAACAGTTCCATCACAAGATTGGACCATATATATCACGACATACACAACAGAAGAACACTGTTTGCCAATATCCCCCTCTGGCATTAATCCCGTAATCATTTTTCACATTCGTTCATGCCGCTCTCTTGACTTATGTGGGTCACAAAATATTGCAGACATCAACAACACAGAGCCATGACAACGGGGAGCCCCATAATGCAAAGGCAGCGGGCACTCGGCAACCCGGGCACAAAAGCCAAATGACGTCATGACAGGCATAGCCGATTCCTCGATTTTGCAACTTTCCATTACTCTGTGCGCGTGATGCAGTGACTGACGTTTAGGTCAGGCATGGTGTTACGTCACACAACCTCCAAGAAGTTCTGAAAGATGTGTACTCTAACCGACACTCCAGGGTAAAAATCATAAGAGCGGCAAAAATCATAGGAAAAAACTTAATAAATCATAAAACCCTATTTTTTATAACAAATTATTGCTTAAGCCCCATTTTTTCCTCCCTGAATTTTGAAACTCCCTCTCAGTGGGGGCAGCCGCCCTGTTGCCACCGCCTGGACTGCCCCTGCTTGGCATTAGATACTTACTTGTATTTGATTTTGCTGATGCAGTAACCCTTGCGGTAGCAATCTACAGGGTTCCCAGGCTTAGCTTCAGGTGCTTCTGTGATGCCTCCTGTGCTAAACCTACCAATGACCTTTCTTTCCTCTTCCGATGCCTGCAACATGACAGAGAGATGACTATGACTATAGAATAGTTATTTATCAAGTTTTGAATGTTATTAACAATAAATATTCCATGCAGGGGTGTGGTTGGACCAAAGCAAAAAAAATCCTGGTTCAGGCTCTTTGAGGTCCCAGGGGCAGCATCATAGTAGACCATCAATGGTTCTTTCCCACGAATGCTTTTGCTGAAAAGTTCATATCAGTAAAAAGGGATGCTATCGATATTTTTTCGGTCAAACAGCAAACTTGAAGCATGTTTAACTTTAAAATTAAATTGGTCAAATGGCTCATCCATGAGGAATTTTTCCCGGGCCTATAATATCACACTTTTTTGGAGTGTTTTGTAAAAAAGGAGTCCTACCCCTTTTTAAGGATTTATTAACCTGGGTTTAAGTGAAGAACTCCCTTTGAGAATCCATCCTTAATGTATTGGTTTAGTAAACAACAATCAATGTCAGTTCAAGTTTGACGTGATTGTTAACTTGTTGAAGAGAGTAATTGTTATTCCAACCTGGATGCAGGTACAAAACAGACAAGGATCAAAAATTGAATACAGAGAGGTTCCCTGTGAATAAGCGCAAATGAGGGAGGTGAGGCAGGTGTACACTTTGGCGTGGGGAGGGGAATGTAACGCGCAGAAACAAGTGTGACACAGTAAAATGCGAGAGCCACAAATTACAAAGTCACAGTACAAAAGGGGGAAAGAACATACTATATGCCTGTATTAAATGTAAGGCCTGTACGGTATAGGACAAACAATGCACTGGCCGGATTAATAAAAATTAACTGTGTGCACTGTGAAAAAACAAACGTGGGCATTTCATGTTCCCATGACTTGGACCATCTGGAGAAGAAGATAATTTTGAAGTACGATTTATGTTGAATACTCACCCTTGTTGGCATCAGAGCTAGGTGTTGCTATTCTCATTAATATGAACAGCCGATTGGAAGTTGTTCTCTGGATAGCTTGCCGATAGCATGCTCAGCTGCACAAGTAGACCATCACTCTTGTACACTTCTGCTAGAAACTGGAAATAATCATAAACAGAAGCATTAAATTTAATTTCAGGTTTTATTTAATATTTGCTCAAGTATTTACCAAAGTGAAATACCATTTCACCTTTGCTCAAACCAGCTGCAAGTATGAAGGCATTATCATTCGTAACCCATGAACTGTATTTTCATTGGTTGATAGCCCTTTGAGATATTCCAGTATTACTCGCTCTCCTTAGTAATAATCTCGTATCATACAGCGTTTTATCAGTATCACGCGCATGCTCAGTTTACATAGAGAACGGCATGGAGCGTAATCTAGTAACTGTGTAAGCGCCATGCGATACGGCGCGTGCAACTGCAAGCGTATTCCGCGCTGCTCTCACCTCCATAAGAACTAAGTACAAAGGCAGGGGTAAAAAGTTGAGCTTATGCTCCGCCAAGAATTTAAATAATGAAAGTAAAATGCGGCTCATTGTTTATAAGGTATATGTTATTAAATTCTGTCTAAGACTTGATAATTCGTTAACCCCATGTTTTGTTCCTTATGCAATAAAAAAATATAATGGTTATTTGGTGCCATAAAACCACACTCGGCCTGCGCCTCGTTTGGTATGGCCATCAACCATTGATATTTTTTGTATTGGCATGAACAAACATGGATAACGTAATAATCATTATCATTTTTCACAGGGAAGGAGGATGTGGGGCTTGGAGAGTGATAAACTCCTACCTGAAAGGTACTAGGTGTTACACTTCATTTCTTGTGCTGTGTTTTTCAAACCCAAGGCATGATGAGCTCAAAAATTGGTCTTATTTCCAAAGCTGAAACTTCAGAAAGTGGAGTCCCATGTACAAATCCACACACGAAAAGTTCAGCTCATTTATCATAGATTTACAAGTGCATTTTCCATCCGAAAAAAAGTATTTTTAGAATCAACTACAAATTATGTATATTGGTTGCGTATAAACTACATTTTCCCTGGGGTAAGGTCCAACAGGATGAATGAAAGTTTGATATTCTCAAGGAGGGGCCAATGGACATAAGTTCTAAAAAAAGTTGCCTGTGGATTTGAGGCAGGTTGACCTTCCACATACTTGATCAGATGTTTCCTATTTCACTAGATCACAGGGGCTGAGTGAAAAATGCATAGATGAATCAAAATCTAGATGAATCCAATCTGCAAGTCTTAGTCACAAAGTGTAATTGCATTCTAGGCAGAATGCACAGAATGAGTAGTATTATCAAATACAACCAATATATTGGTTGAAATTGCATAGTAAACTCTGGTGTGCATCGGTTATTTGTGTATAGCATAAAATCATACAACTTAAAACTATTGAATATCATAAAATTGGTAAGGAAATGGAAGACATAAGGTTGCTTGGAATGGATTCCTCGACCCTTAAAACATAGGTATAGACAATCCAGATTCCTATGTACACTGTGGGGCTGGATATGGTCAAAATGGCCACCACGTTTTTTCATTCAAGTATTTTTATGTTTCCAACTAGAAGTGAAGGGAAGGGTCCCCTGAACACATCGACAAGCCTTTTTATACATCATCTCATAATCAGGTAACTCTAGCTGGACCCAAGTAATATTGACCACATGACCATTTAAACTACACGATCCCCGATGCATCTCGTATTGTGCCCCTTTCCATTTCCATCCAGGAACTGTACCAGAGTTCATGTTTTTAAAAAAAACCCAACCCAAAAAATTTGTTGTTCGTTCGCGTCGCCGGAAACAGTGCCGAAATAAATAAAAAAGTGCCTTTTAAAAATGGTAGAAGAATATCAAAGGAACAAAACAATTGAGGCACTGTTGTTGAATTCACGACAAAAAGTGATATTTTTTATCGTAACTGTGCTCTAGACTTTACACCTGCGGACAATTCACAACTTAAGTGCAACGTCACAGATAGGTAAGTTTTCTGGTACATTCTCTTTAACCCTCCTAAACCGTATGTGTTGAGCCCGACTTTAGGCTGGTACAATTCCCGGATGGAAATGGGCACAATACGATATGCATTATGGGGATCATGCAAATGGGGCTATTGAGTGTGGCGCCATATGAAAATATAGTGTTATAATGTTATTGCTTTCAAAGGAAGTGTTAAAAACATACCCCTAGATAACATTTTGGGGACTTTCTAAATTACCCATCTGAAAAGATACAAGAATAAGAAAAAAGGAGGCAAAAAAAAAAAACAAAAAAGAATGACCAAGTCCTAAAAACATATGCATGCTTTAGAAGGTTCATCCCTTCTATCCTCAATAAAACTGATTCATATAAATATAAATAACGTTAATTGCACTTTTGACCCCCCTCCCTCTATATGAAACTAGTCCCTAACAGTTGTTCTACTTTTGTGTCCATTACCTGCCATCCTTGTGTTGAAGGCACTTTCCAATACAGCCTTTCTGGACAAGCTGTAAAATCATTTGAATTGCATTCTTGGTCCAAAGCTTTTCCAAAGTATATATCTGGACTTGTAGAAGTTGTAGAAAGGAGTTGACATCTGTTTCTCCTACTGTGGATTGCAACCGCAAAATAAAAAACAAATATTTATATTTAAATATTTCAGATCACTTCAAAAAATGAGAGAGTTTCTTAAGCAAAGTCCAACCACTTGAAAAGTCCTCTCAGGAGTCAAAGAGAGTCGCCTTGTGGAAAGAAGAATTGCCATCAAACCGAGAGTAGCATCTATTGGTATCGAACCTGTTGAGCATCTCCCACTGGAGCTTGTACCCTCATTGTCTGAATTGCTATGCCTCAACAGATTGAGAAACAGAATTGGTCGATCTAAGGTTTCTTGTAGAAGTGGGGTACCTTAAGCAGATCGGGGACACTACCCGTGATTGTGGAACAGCACCTAAGACAATGGAACATCTCCCGGTCTGCCCACTGCTGGAGCAACACATGCACAAACAAGACCTTGCGGAATTCAGTTAAGCAGCCAGAAGTTGTACCCATCTCTGGATGGATCCATATTTGAGAACCACAGACTGTTGGACAAGATAAGAAGAACTTCAAAACTTCATAGAATATGCTGAGGCCAGGATAAACATGTGGTGAGGCTAAACCTCATAGCTCTTTGACCTGTGAGAATGTATCTCTATCGGTCGTAGGACAGTATATACTTTTACTCGGGCCAGTTTGGGCCGTCTTTGTTCGCGCGACTCTCCTGAAAGGCGGGGCAATTTCGGCCGGTGATGAAAAATGGTATGTTCAAATA
>JAMKCH010030329.1:0-17280 GCA_023653785.1 Ophioderma brevispina
ACCCCGTTTTTCGATATACATAACCTTTTTGGAGATTTGCCGAACTGAACAAATAACCCAACACCCCCGCTTGACCCTGCGTGACCTGTAAACTTTAAGCTCGTACATAGATTTTTGAATGATCATCGATCTCATTGAAAGTGTCAAAATGAAACTGTCAAAAGAGACTGCATATATTTGGTATACTTTTTAGCTGGAACTCGCCGTCTTTTGCTATATACTTTGTTGAAGCAATATAATCTAAACAATATCGCGAATAACAATTATTTGACTTCTGCTGCGCACAGAAAACTATGCAGAATAGGAAAGTTTTTCACACACTCAAATTTGCTGGGAAGTGAGGAATGTTAGTTTATTCACCGTAGACTCTTCTCATGATTGTTACGGAGGAACACGAGTCGACGTATCATCTCGATTTATAAAACTTGTCGTCGGTGTCAGAATCAGATAATGCAAAGTTCAAAACTTCACCTGTTCACAGCATTACAGATTGACACTTCAGTGTCCCTCATGCAGTGCATGGCATGCACTCAGAATCAGACTCTGTTCAATCACACTATGCAATGTCACTGACAGTGTCAGTGACATTGTGCTAAAAGTTAAAAGCATTCGTGATCCACCGCCCCCCCCCCGCCCGCCTTCTAAAAAAAGTTGATATTTTTCATGTTTTTAATTTTATATCATGACTGTTTCTAGTTCCAATAATTGTAAACTTATTGCAATCATCTTTAATATTTGGACATAATCTTTTGGTGCCATAAGTTACAACTGTGCTGTGGAGTTTCAATGGCATTTGAATGTTTTAGATTTTTTTGAGATGTATCTTTCCTAAATAAAAGAAAAAATATTTTCTTTTGACATACATATCAATCTCTAGAGTCTGTAAGAATAAGTTTCTTACCAATTTGTAACCGTTGCTACAATTTGTTCCCAAAAAGTTCATGAATCATGTCAACATGTACACATGCTGCCAAATTTGGCAGCCCAATGTAGACACAACGAGAGTAAGTTGCACCTGAAAATTTCATAATGTGAATTTTAAATCTGGAAAAATGTTATCACATGATGGCAGAAGACTCTCAAGAATGCCTACAATATAACAGTTAAATATTGCACATACTGAATATTTTGGTAATAGTGTAGTTAGGACCCTAACCCTATAAGGATGAAATAGTTCTAATCCATCATTCTAAAGCAACCAGGCTAGATTAGATAGCTCCCTTACACTCTCGAACAAGGGTAATATTTTTTTTGGAAGAGGAAGCAGGGCTTGAAAAATGAGGGAAATTGATGGGGTAAAACAGACAAGGTTAACCACTTTTTTGAAAATCGCCAAAAATCTGGCAACATTTCTGCCTGAAAAAGACCCCACATGTAAACAAAATCACGAAACTTACCTACATCGATAAAACTAAATTCCGTTACTGGAAATCAGGGTTAATACTGAAAGAAAGAGTGGGTTTTGTAGACAAAGGGAGAATTCTTGCGATAAACCCCACCCTCATTCTAAAGTGAAGACTCCATTAAAATGGCCGAACAACTCTTGGTAACCGATCCCTCATTGGTCTAAAAGTTAGAGAACAACCAAGGGCATCGCATTGGGTAAACAGCGTGTTTTGGCATAGAATAGCGCGCACGCAAATTACGCGGTGCAAGCCTCATCGGGAGTGGTTATCGGCATGTCAGTACTTGAAAATGGATGTTATTTTGACCATTTTTTCTTGCAATTTAAGGATTATTTTATACAAAATGTTTTTTAAAGCAGCCATTGGATAGAAAAGGGTTTTCTGAAGGTGAGTGGATCGAATTTGGGGTAAATAAGTATCTTGAACCAGTAAACCTATATAAGGGTCCTAAACTACACTTTTGCCGACTATTTATCAGCACTTTGCAGGCTGTAAATTTAGAGCAGAAGCTGACTGTGTAACTGGCTTAAATGGCACTTTTTACACACAACAACCGGCATGACTAACTGTTGCCAGTGGCAGTAGTTGGCCCAGTATTTTGTGATAATCAACATGGATAAAATTTACTTACACTACAGGCCAAATGGTTTTGACAGTTACCAGCTCTTGGTCATTGCAGTGAACTGCTCACGACTATAGTTAGTACTAGTACTATAGTCGCCGTAATAGTTGTTTGAACTAAGCGTACGCAGTACCGGTGTGTTGCGACAGTAACTGGCGTATCGCGTAGCCTATTTTTTTCTTTGACTTTTGTGTTTACGCGCTGTTTACAACAGTGCGACTTTTAACGCACACACAACCATATTGTTCGAATCAGTTCAAACAATCATTACTCAGAGTATCTAGTCCCAATAATTGGGACGTCACAGACGTTTCTTTAGCCTTTAACGGTCTATATGTCAAGTAATGGCATTATGATTTACATTATGGCAGGAGTCTAGACCTGCTCACGACTTTCCCCTCAAACTTAGTAGCTGGCCTTCACTGACTCCATTCACATGACTCGCCTCAAGGCTTATGCAGAGCATAACCTTTTCATCTTACATTTACATTTCGTCTTTTAACATGTGGACATTTATCAACTACCGTTGGTTGATATACGATAATTTCCACATGTTAAAAGATTAAGTAAGAGGAAAAGGTTTTCTGCTCAGCTGAACTATGACTCACCTAGCCATTCTTGACTTCTCAAAGCATTACCAAGGTGGCCACATGCAAAGACCCAATTGGTCAAGCTTCACACATGATTTGGTAGTATTAGAATGTACCCACATTTTATTGGTCTTATTTTAATATAAATTGGTTCACTGAAAAGAAAATTACTTTTCCTTTAAAGAGGGTCAATCAGTACTTGTGGCCAAAATGCTAAAATTCCTGTGTTTGCAATTTTGAAAGCGGGTTTAAACATGTGTTTCATAGGATACCCGGCGGGAATTCTTACTCACGTGGTAGCCGATACGGTAGCTACACCATGTCTACCGCGGAAGCTACTGCACAGTACACACTGGCTAATTGCGAGGCGGTAGCGGCAAGATAGGGCTTACAAAGTACACAGTATTAGGTAGACAGTAATGTGCTACTCGCTTTACCATGTGTTTACCTACCCCATAGCTTCCTGTAGTTGCCAACTAGTTGGAGAGAAGGTGGATGTTGAGTAGACAGTACGGAGTAGACACGCCGCACCACATAGCTACCCCCTCGGTTACCACTACGCCATTTTGAAAGTGGATGAAAATTCATGAATGAGGGCGCTATACATGTGGGCCTCCGTTTAGCGTTTTTTTGAACGTTTTTTAGGACAATCAATTATGAAATTCAAATCGGGCATCATCAAAACCCCCATATTCCGCACTTGTAATAAAAAATGCAATATATGCCCAAAATATCAAAAAAACAAAGTGGCCATAGAAATCCGTGCCGCGCTGAGAGCCGTTGTAACCACGTAGCCTACTCCACGACATTGCAGACAGCCGCTGGGGGTGTACACTATACGTCTATGCGGCAAAAATACGGAATCCTGGCCGGCGAGTGTACGTCTAGTGTGTAGGTAATCCATGTCTACTCGGTTGTAGCTGCCTGGTAACTACCATTAAGAAATTGGCCGTGTAGTTTCATGATCAACTTACACCCCTTGCAGTGGGCGGATTTACGAGTCGCAGTGTCACATCTTCCTGACAGGGCCCCCCTAAAATATTGCTTTCAGGGCCTCCGCAGACACCTTCCTAGGTTGCCCTAAAGTGCGACATTGCTCCACTTTGCGATCGCTAAAGGGTCCCACCTTAAGCTTCTGACAGGGCCCTTTCCTTAAATCTGCCACGGACCCCTGTTAGCCCTCTTGTTATCAGTTCTTAGATTTAGTTTTGAAGTTTTTAGATCAATTTTAGTGATTTTTCTCATTGAACCATACGGTGTGAAGCCAATTTTAGGGCTGTACACGCGATTCAGGCTGATACTGATGAACAGCTCCCTTATAGTGTGATATGTGAATTCGTTCTTAGTACAGGAATTTCTTCTAAGCTTGATATAAGAAATTGTTTTAAAATCAGCGTACCCAGCAAGAAGTAGTCTGTGAAGGTGAAAAATCAAACCCAAGACAAGTTCTTTCTGTTGTACTTAGGGGTAAGGTTGGGACCATGTTATTTCTACTGAAAAAAAACAATCTGCCAAATAACTAATGAGACTGTTTTGTGATGGACTGCTTGGTGTACAACTCTGGAAAAGATACACAACACATTTGGCAAGCTTCAAGAGGATTTGAATAGAACTAAGGTGTGGCAGGATGTGTGGATGATGTCCTTTAACCCAGGGAAGTGCCTAACAATTGCAAATATTCTTCAGAAGAACCCCCAATCACCTTCAGTCACCTTTTGTGATCCACGATGTGCAATGGTTTTTGGCTTGGGGCTGTGTGATGAGTAGGGGTGGTTTAGCTTTATTAAGTATAGGTGCGCTGGCTACAGAGCGCATAGCTCGGTTGCCATGGACGCCTCTATGTTTCAGGGTATTAGGTTTGGTAGCATCATTTTTGCAGCGAAGTGTGAGTTATATTTCCCCGATAATCTGTATTTATATAATTATTTATTATTTTTAGAATTCGCTGGCTTGCTGTAGGTTGCATGTCCTATCACTTGCCATATCGAGAGCAAATTAATCCCGACAATAGCTTTTATATAAGTCACACCGTAAAGGACATAGTACAAAGTCACAAGGTGTGTGGTGTAGGAATCTTAAAATCATTTTGAGGCGGATATTCCAGAATGCTCCGGGGTCGAATAAATAACAAATTGGGGATGTTTAATTAAGGACATAACCAGTTTACTGTAGGCCAAAGTTCCAAAAACACACCATTATTGTAAAAACAATGCAAAATTTACCCCTTATTCCAAATCGACGTCCGATGGCGAAAATCGATCTTTTTCCACATGTTTATTAAAGCGGATACGTAGCTCGTATATATCCGAGTGGTCCCCCCGGGGCCAAAATAATACGTCAAACAATGATGTGACGTCACAACATTCTTGAAAATTTCCAAAAATTGGCCGACAAACTCATAATAAGAGTCCAAGAGAAGAAATAAACGTAGAAATTCAGGCTTTAATCACCTATATCTTCATGTATGAACGGTTATTTGAGATAATGACCGTCCCGTGATTCCTGTTATTGATGTATAAAAGTAGAGGCCAATCCTTCTTCCAAGGCCGGACCGAATTTCAAAACACGTCTACCCATTTTGTTTTTGCTTGCTGTCGCGAATGGCCGCATCGGCCCCCCGGAGGGCTTGTTAAGCGTCAAGTTCTTAAGATGGGTGAGTCCCAGCCTGAATTTTGGGCTATTGATATTTATTCAAAAATGTTCTTGGAATGTGCCACATTCCAATAAAACACCATCAAAAAGGCAATGTTTGGGTTTCCCTGAGAAGAAACTTTTGGTTCTGTCCAAATAATGTGAAAGTTTGCACATATAAAATTCTTGTGCGCCCCGATATTGGAAATATGCTCAGTATAGTTGTGACCCCACACACATACGAGTTCAACTCAACGCATGAAATGTTCAGACGAGGAAACTGCCCGATTTGCATGGGGATTTCAGGAAGTACGCAGCATCACTGATATGTTAGGTAAATTGAACGTTTGGGAAAACACAACAAAGGAGGAAGAAAGATAGGCCTCATTATATAAATAATCATGGATGGTTGTGGACATGACTTCAAATTTCTCATCAGAAAGATGATCAAAGAACAAGAGGGGAAGTCACTGAACATTACAGTACCAAAGACATCACATCAGAATGAATGTCCTTAGATTTTCCTTCTGTAACCGGACAATATCTGATTGGAATTATCAGACATAAAGATGCCACCGATGCACCGTCAATATTAGTCAACTTAAGCAACACTTGCACAACTAGCCTTCACCCGCTCTCATAGTCTCTTGTTAGCGTGGGTGTATGCCACACGGTGTTTGGCGAAGTTGGTGATGAAAATGTAGATTTAGTCTACCCTACCGACACACACAGATACAGATCTACAAAAGTGAGCTAATGATGGTACAGTTGACGCAAATAGGAACCATAAATTTTTGTAATTTTTCAAATACACATGATTATAACCTCAATGTGAAATATATGTGTAAACTAAAATAATGTGAATAAAAGATGTCATTAACCCACAAGAGATTTTTTATTGCCTTACAGTCCATGATTTTCCCACCTTGTAAGACATGTGTCAAAAAAACCCACCACAGTAATGGTATAGGTTGCAAGTTCAAATCCGCAAGACATTGAGAATTGCCACTTCAATCATGCCAGACGGTCAGCTGCTGTTGGACACACTAACAAAGTGCCGGTCAACTTTATTCAGATGGGAGCTAACATCTCTTCTTTCAGAACCCATATGAAAAAATCAAAAACTGCAAACTGAAAACTATGGATTGGACCATTTATGTAGGGGGGGTCCATGTCAATGGAGCACATGAAATGAATGTGTTGTCTTAACAAGTTATCCACATTAGAAATTAGGCAGTGCTGATAATAGAGCACATGATGAAGGGGGAATTTCCATTTTATATGAACTTACCTTAAAATTTTAGAAATGCTTAAGTAAGGTGCTGAGATTCAGGGTTGTTGAACATTTTTTTGATGTGGAACTATCCACTCCAGGGACACCAGAAAATTCTCATAAAGTTTGTCTACATCTTAACCGAAAGAAAAAAAAAAACTAATACCAAGGGAAGTTAACGCATTAACTACTACACCGTTCATTCAAAGAGAGACTTAAGTCGACTAAGCTAGCAATCCATTTGATTTGCCCTTTGACCTATTGGATGTGATATTCCAGAGCAAGCTGTGCCCAATTAATCAGTGCATTACCAAAACTTGTCAAAAGTAGGAACACTTGTGCAGGAATTTGGTTCCCGCCTCCTCATTTCAATGTTGGGCAATGTTGCTGAGCACGACACACTTGAGCAATTTCGCACCATATTATTTTCAACACTGATTGGGAGGGGACGGGGAGGGGAAAGGAAAGTTATAGTTATAGTTACAATGCGTTTCAAGCCTTTATCTCTTTCATAGCTGCCAATATTGAAAAGTGTTCGAAGGACTTACGAACAAGATGGTAGATCCAGATCCAGAGAGATATATCCTATCTTTATGAGTTTGTAGTCTAGGGTTATTGTGTATGATAAAATTGATAATTATTCAAGTGTTTGTTAGGTTAATGTAAGTTTGTGGAAATGAGTATTTAAAATGCGTCATGAACGGGACACTTGTTAAAATTTCCAATGTTTTAAATGGGTCAGGCCTCCAAACCTGGTTTGGAAGCCAATTTACCAAAAGGAAACAGGATTTTTAAGCATTTCTTTTTACCATTTTGACATTGCAGCATCATCCTATTGAAGATTTACATCCACTTAGAAGCCAGAAAGATTTTAGAAAAGGGCTGCGAATATCTCTTGAGGACCTAGCTGCTACACTGAAAATGCTCGCTACAAAATGGTAAAAAACATCTCCTGATTCCAATTAATCGCCCCAGATTCCCAAAAAAAATTCCCTGATTCAAAAATTCTTAATGTTGGCAGCTCTTCATGTATGTCGCAGTTTTCTTGATTGGTTGGGTCAGATTTCCACTTGTTGAATGACTTGTTGCACCTTTAAGTAGCCTAATATTGTGGCCACCAAATGATCATTCAGTAAAAAGATGCCAGTTTTAACAGTCCATTTGAAATTTTGCTGAGGGAATGTATGGCCCCAGGGTGCCAATGGATGCTCATACGAACAATTGACACCAATTGTGTCAAGATGGAAGGCATTTTGAAAATTAGCCCCTGTATACCGATAATAATCGAAAAGTTCAATGACCTTTATCACATTTTCACACATATCTCTGTAACTGAATATCACAGAAATGCCAATTTTCAACTAAATTGATCACTTTGACGATTGATTCCCTTTTTTAATCCACGGCGGCCGCAAAATGGACCCCTTGGCACAATATTTCAATTTTTAAACATCAAAATTTTTTTGAGGAGTTATTGTAGAGATGCCAAAAATCATGTTAGGATTTAGTTTAAAGGGGTGAATTGGGAATCCCTTAATCTGCACAAAACTTCTAAGCCTATTAAAGACACTATCAGTGATTTGCTAAATCAGAAAATTGGAAAAAATTGTCAATCGACTTTGCATGTCTGTAACAAGAATATGTACCGTATCCTAACATACCCAACAAGTGAGGACCAAAATCAGCCTAGTAATAAGCACACAATCAGGCGTTTTCTTAGTACTGGGCATATGGACACTTACTACATTTGTACAAAACATAGTTGAATGGGGATTCAAATCATTGAAACTGCTGTTTTCTTCCTTTTCTGTCAATTTTTCAGTTAAAAAATAACTTCTACAGACTTATCGTTCACATTTAAGCTATTCCGGAAAATTTCAAAGAGTGGTACGCTTCCGAGGGGAGCAACTGAGAGTGACGGTAATTAGGAGTTTGCCTTGTGAGGTACGTTATAGACACCAAAATCATCTATTTGTGGCCTTATGTGTCCCCTGCTGCCGTTATAACAATATAGAGCAGACCGGGGACAAAAGACTCATTCTACAAATGGGTCTACTTTGCAATGTAGGAGTAAAGGCCTAACAATTCCCATCTATTTAGTAGTTAACAATGTAAGAGTGGTATTGAAAAAAGAAGAAGAAAAAAACCCCTCCCTAACAGGCATAGTGAATTTCCATTAGATTTTTTCAACACGATTGGAAAATTCTGGGTTTTTTTGTGAATGGCAGTCACCGTTAGTACAATTTAGTGTCAATTTCTGAAAAATGTGCTTGAGAAAATTAAGAGTACTATCAATTTTAACTCTGACAGGCAATTACCTTACCAATATCACTGTAGCTCCAGCACTGCCTCTTATTATTATTGTGCAATTGACTGTTGAGCAGCACGCACGTGCGCAAGTGTGCCGCCTGTGACTGCTTGATGAAATAGCCGCATGGGTTTATTACACTATTCCCTGCTTGCTGCATACCCTGCATGTAATATACAACTATCATTAAAAACGGCAGGCAGTGCTGGCTGGGGTAGCAGCTCTGCCGCTTACGGATGAACAATTTAAACAGTATCACTTTGCATTTGATAGTGTGTACACAGGGTGCTTAATTCCCCTTAAGTGCTAGTGATTATGTGCATGCTGCATTGTGAGTGTCTCACAAGAGCTCACTCTTCAGTATTTTAAGAGGTGTGAAATTAGCATCATGATGCTATCGTTAACATCTTATGGCCGGTATGGGCCATTCTCTTTTCAACCCAGATCATCTGGATGACCCTCTGCTATCACCGATGGATTCAGATGAGGCAGTGTAGAATTAGAAAGGCAATTCTTCCAGCTGAAGGTCAACAGGAATACGGTACCTTCAACTCTAATTTCACAATGGATGCCAGCGCATACACCTGAACACACAGATATGGATGGTATAGTGGCTGCTAATAAATCCTCCTGAGTTACGCGTCACGGCAACTGAGAGCTCAACCACAGCAGCGTCGGCCGCTTCTGCTGCTACCACTGATTCTGAGATGAGATATACCAGTTGTGGAAGAACTACAGTACGGTAGACCCAAGCTCAACGGTTTCTTCACTTTATACAACTAATTACGATGAGCCAGAAGGATATGCAAGTCCATCAGAATGGAAGGATATGTTTGGAATAGAAGAGGAAGGTAATTTATATTGATTAGCATTTGTTATAATGAAAGAATGTGTTTCTTTATGCTGGTGATTCCCAATTTTTTTATCGTCCCATCCCCAGTTCTCCCTCCAGCAGAAAAAGACAAATTTGTTGGGAAAAAACGCAATTTGGGACCACAATTCAACAAATTAGGAAAAAGTGGTCCACAATTGGGTAATTCTCAAAATTTGGATATTTTGCCTTTTCAACCCCCAAAAAATGCACATTTCCCTTTCACTTTCTTCCCACAAATTAACATTTTCACAATGTTTATAAAAGCTATTTCAAGTAAACAGATGAACAGTTTATTGACTGGTTTTTGATTGATGATTGTAATTTGATCAGTGGTCGTTTGTCTGATTGATTACTTGCCAACTTTACTACTTGGAGCTGGTAATCTGCACTGAATCCGAAAGGACAGCCCAATGATGACATGATCATTTAGATTTAGGGGTGTGATTGATTATTGATGATGGAGTGAGTGCATGATTGAGTGAGTGAGTGCGTGAGTGAGTGAGTCACTCACTCACTCTCACTAACTCACTCACTCACTCACTCACTCACTCACTCCCCGCACTCACTCACCACTAACTCACTCACTCATCACTCACGCCACTCACGCTCTTTCACTCACTCACTCCCTAACTCACTCCCACAGGTTCCAAAATAACCTAAGGCACCTAAGGCAATTTGCCTTGGGTGCCCCTACCATTTCCCTTGGTGCCCTATTTTTAACATGTAATGCTTGGGGCCCTTTGTAAAAATGGGCAAAATGCCGTGCCCTCCCTAATTCTTATTTTGGAGCCTCCACTCACTCACAGAAATGTCTGCGGTTCACACAAATTTAAAGACCAAAGAGTTATCTTCAGACTTACGGATCAGCTCTTCAGCGCGTCAAAGAGCCTAACAACCATATAAATGATTATTTGTAATTAAAGTTAAAGGGAAAACTTATGTATACTGGATACAGAAAAGTCCAGTGCCCAACATCTCTTCAAAGTAATTGGACAGACTCCAAAACCTCTTTTGAAGCAAGTCATTACCTCCCGACATTGAATAATGTCAGTACCCAGGGGAGTATTGGTAAGTTCTTACTCATAGCATGGGTGGTGGTGGTGTTGCTACAATTTTTTGAGGAAATGGTGGAAAACAACATTTAGGGGGAAAAATAATTAAATTCACCCCATTTTGTCTTACTGGGGGAAGTGAGTGGGAGGCTCAAAGTTTGACTGAGGGGGGACCAGACAGATTTACAAATGCTGAAATGAATAACAATGTTAATAACATGAAGTTTGTTCTAAATCAGAGCTCCTACAATCAGCAATCTTTTAAAGTGTGACGGGATTGTTAAGTGGTCCATCTGGTTTGCTGGTTGCACACAAAAAGACATTTCCCGGGTGGGGATGAGACAAATGTAAAGAGTTGGAAAGTGAGGTGTGAGGAAAGTAGGGATGCAGTTTGAAGGGATTTGTGTTGGGAGAGGAATATGGGCGTGACGGAAGGAGAGTGGTGGGGCAGGATGGGGGAGGGTGTATGGCTAGGGTATGTATGTGTAGGGAGCGTGGTAGGAGTTGATATCTTGGCTCCTTATACACTATTGTTAGATTCTGGCCCGAAACCATGCTCCAAGAGCGCATAGTTTTAGCTCATCTCATAGTGGCACTATTCATGATTGTGTGTGTGTGCTTTATTTCTATTATTTATTTATGTATAACATAACAACTTTTGGTCTGCTCGGACTGCATGATGTGAGTTTGTAGGCCCTCGCTATGTAATCGAAAGGTCGCCCTAAAGGTCCACTCTAGGCACAAAATTTATTATTTATTTGACTTAGCCTATTGTAATGAAAATGATTCAGATTTGGTGATTGAAGTAAAAAATAGTGAATATGGTTGCCTATGAGATAATTCAACTGGTTATGCTTTTAAAATTGAAATCAAGTATCTATTGTGGTCCTCATCCTGTCTAGTTTATCCATATTGCCGTGTCAAAGAATCACTTAAAACCAATTGCAGAACCAGGAAATAAAAGCTCATTATTGCAGAGTGTAGGCCTATAAACCAAGTTTTGTATACCTTTGCATGGCAGTAGCCTAAAATCCTCCGCACATGTTACCAACAAAACCAATATACAAACCGATCAAAATACTTGGAACCAACTATGTTTTGATTTTTCAGAATTTAAATTTTACACTAGATTCAAATAGGTGCCCTCAATTGTGCATTTTTCCTTTTACACGTGTATAAACCCTCTCCTGAAATCAATGTCTATAGGTCTAATATTTCCTTTGTTGTAAATCCAGTAATTTTGTACTAAAACCACACAAGAGGTGGGTTTCCAATGGGTTAGGTTTTTATACTGAATGTCTTGATGCTACTTTACACAAATGAAGCCAATTGTAAATTTGGCAAAATTTTTCTTTCTGTGAAAATAGTGTGTCCCCTCTACACTTATTTCCAGTTTGTTTGCTTAACCCAAATTCTAAAATTTCTAGATCCTCCCGCTCCTAATTCCCGTAGTTTTAGAGTCAATTTATTCCAGTATATGAATGATAACTGAGACAAATTTTATTGCATCCAGTAAATCCTGGCTCCGTATCGCTAACATTTCCACTGTGGGTCAGCCATTGCCTGCAGTATAAATCTTTGCACTATCAGCCCAGTCATGATTGTTTTCAGAGGATTTTTATCATAATTGGCCAATCCTAGGAATGGTAACATGTTAAGTGCCCTCATATGTATCTACTTTTGTCTTGATTGTTTCATCGGCCAAGTCATGATCTATACCTCAGGGGAAGGTGTGAAATTCCCCTGTTTAACATAGCAAATGCTACACCTTTTTAAGTAACGGCTACATCAATTTTGGCTTGTATGCATTTTTTACAATCTAAATATGAAAGCATCCCATTTATGATAAACTTGTCAAAAACTGCTATATAAAAAAACAATTTTTTCTTGGAATTTGCACACTGGTTAATAACAGGGTTAATAGGCCACATTGAACATGTTGGACAAAGAAAAATGTGAAATCTTTTTCTATATCAACAGGTGAAAATCACTTCAAAAATAGAAAATACAACGTCAAAATCGTGGTTTTTAACATCGGTCTTAATGGTCCAGTTGGAAAGCCATCACTCTTTGGAAGTTAATGGGTAATGGAATGGGATGCCTTAAAACATAACTAAAACTAAGATATTTTCAAGGTTTGTATTTTATAAATGGTATTTGTGTACCCACAGGTACTTTCTCTATAAGGAATAGAGGCCTCCCATGTTGTAGGCCTATAGTAATAGATGCCCCATAATACCATATCATCTAGGTTTATGTAAGTGTACACTCATCACGCACACACACACACCACACACACATGCCACGCGCACCCGCACAACACACACATAGCCTAGGTGGCAGAACAAACCCCTAAATTGCGTGGACGCACACGTCACTGCCACCCCTAAAACTCATTCAGGCAGCCCCCCTAGCAAACTTTTAAATAAAGGTGTTCATCCAACCCCCCCCCCCAAAAAAAAGATGCTTCTCCCTGTTTTAGGCTTTTTTGCCCTGATATCCATGTATTAATGTGTACATGTTTAAAAACGCATACAGGACATGTCAACTGACCCTACATGAGACTTTAAAAGGAACACTTCACACAAACACCTAAAGTTTACACGGTGTGGATACTGATTGGTTTGACTATGAATAAGAAAAGAGGAAGTACTGAGTGAAGTATTCAAGGTCTTTGAACGCATTCACATTGCATGGGCAGAAATTCATGATGTTTTAGAGGTAAACTTGGGTTCATTCAAAGAATGCACAAATTGTCAGGGCCCATATGCAGGATTGATTTTTTGGGGGCGGACTTCAGAGAAAAGTGGCCTTTTTTCGAAAAAAAAATGGACATCTTCTTGTAAACGGGACCTAACACCCCCTAAATGGTCCTTTTGGTTTTTGTAAAATTTCATCAATCACAAAAAGTGGACTTTCTTGTCAAATGTCTCCTCATCCATTTTGGCACCTTTTTAATCAAAAGAATCAGCAAAAAGTGGACCTTGTCCCCTTTTTGTGGAATTTGGGGTTGCCACCCCCCCCCTGGTACGGGCCTGCAAATTGTGCAGCAAATTCAATTGGCAGTACCCAATTTTGAGATTTTCAGTCACAGTTACTTTGATGTTAAAAAAATAAAGAGATAACAGTATCCGTTTTGCCTGATCTGAAACAATCAAATAAATCACCAAATTCGTATTTTGGTAATTTGTGTGACTGGGCATTGCCTGTGGCTAACCTACATAACATGCTGCAAGGTGTTTGGCTTGAAATCCGTGTATTAAAGACAAGGCAGCACTTGTTATCTGATTCTTGTCTTTCTATACGTGCGTATCAAAAGTTCCCACTTGGCGCTTAAAAAGCCTCTGTGTGTGAATATCCCAATTTATAGCGTAATAATTGGGGCACCATGTCCTTCAGTTTGACATCAACACAACTATTAATTTGATCTTGTGTATTTTCTGTACTGGTGTAAACCACAATCACTGTTTGGGGTCGATTTTCAGCAGACGTCATCGCTGTATGTCTATTTTCGGGAGACGGTATGACAAATTTCCTTCCTCAAATACTTCTTTTTGTGTACTATTGTGTCCTTTGTTTCTACATAAAGTAGTTTTTTGGAATTGTGCATACCTTATCTTTGAAATTTAACAAAGCAAAAAATTTAAAAGGTTTAAAATTTCTCATTTTTTTTATTTTCTCTCCTCCTCTCATGATCGATGCTAATATCCCTTTAAAATGTCTCTGTTAGTTTTGGTTTGGCCCTTATTATTGAAAGCCGACCCCCTCCTTACTTTCCGTAGTGTCATGAAAATGGAATGTGAACAATGTCGCTCAATCATCACCCCATGAAAACCTTTCACACTTGAATACAAGAGTAATGTGTGTTACTAAAGTGATAGAATGTTTTGTGTAACACAGCATTCTTAATTTGCCCAACAATTACCTATGAAGAAAGCAGGCCCGTAGTCAGTGGGGGAACGGGGTAGCCCCACTCATAACTTAAAGCCCCCAAAACCCCTAATAGGCTCAAAAAGCCAGGGCTTGAAAAAGTTTTTTCCCTGGAAGGAACGTCACATCATGGTTGATTTCCCCACTTATGGTGCGAGGGGGGGGGGGGTGTCTGCAGGGTAGGTCAATATTTGACTTCTTGGTTGTTTTGATCCACCCCTTGAGAAGAACCATGGTGGCAGTCATGTTGCCCGGGGGCATTTAATGTTTTGGGGTGTAATGCTATTTAGAAATCTTAACTTAAGCTTTGTGTCAAGTATTCCTTTGTATAGAAAAATTTTTGCAAAAAATATATAACAAACTTAAAATTCATAATAAGAAATCCCTAATTTATAAAAATATTATAATTTATTCAATTTGGCAACACTATTTTTGAAAAAAATCATGTGACCAAATTCAAAATACACAAATAAACAAAACATTAAAAAAAGCAAAAAACTAAAAAATTTTGTTTTTAAACTTTTCAAGAATTTTAAACAAAGGCTGGCACCACCAAAATACTGACCCACTGGCCACAACCAGAACTACAACCATAGAATTAGACAAGGTTATATTTAGATCATGAGAAAAACACTTTCATGAAAACATTTGCATTACCAAGGAGGTACCACCTTTAATTTCCCGCTAGTCCAGACTCGCCGGGAAGGGGCTTCACACACCATTTCCACATTTTTTCCCTGCCTGCAAAAAGCAAAAAAAAAGAAAAAAAAACGATTTGCGAGCAGGGGGAATTTTGGTCAAAAGGTTACAATTAATTGTAAAAAAGGTCCCACTTTTTGCAAATTTCCCCCCTTTTTTTGGGGGGGGTGGAGTGGGGGGAAAGGGGTCCCTTTGAAAAAAATTTAATGCCCCTCCCCTAAAAAAACATGGGCCTGGAAGAAAGAGACCACCAACACATTTATGTAATGTATAACCTGCTAACTATGGTGGGTATGAGTAACTATCCTGGCATTACTAAGTGAGAGTTAAGGTTAGACTGTTAGGCAGTTTTAGATTGGACACTTACAGGGACACTCTCCCAGAGGCAGTACTACTCAGATAGGTATTGATCCTGGACAAGCCGCTTGTATCTAGTTCAGTTCAAGCACTCAACAAATTTATAATGCTTGTACTTGAAGAGCTTTCCCAGAATGTTGTTTGCTTAAAGATTTCTTGCAACGAAATGGATCATTTTTAATTTCCTTGGTTCATTGCTTGTCAGTATTTGAATCAAATTTTTATTTGATATAAAAATCTCAACTTCTACTAGAGATTAAAATAGAAATACAAATAAATTGTTACGTTTTTCAAAGAGCAGTGTACTTAAGGTGCAACGAGAGATTATGAGGCACCAAATCTTGTGTCATAATAGTATAGATTAGACCCTCAATAGATTTCTTATTACCTTGTGTTTGGCTGCAGAAATGTCTAAAAAAACGAGAGAAACGGGTGATTTTGAAGCTTATAGTTCATGTAAAACATAGGCTGAATTTCCGTATATGGCCATTTTCAACAATCAGTGGTGTACCTTTCATTTTGACACTCATGATAATGTATCTCCTAATTCAATGAAGAATTTCAAAGATATTTTGCTGTGTAACAATCCTATATAGGGGCTATTCTCAGCTAGCTCAACAACCTCCTACTTTTTTCTTTTGGATTTGGTGGCCATTTATGTGGTAAAAATTGGCACTTTTGGTTGTACCCCCCAAATACAATCTATTTTTTCTCAAAGCTGTACATTTCCCTGCATTAATTCCCAGTTTTTGTTTATTATTATTATGACAAGTGTCCAACCTATAAGGCTATTTTGGTTTCCCACATTTTCTTCGTCTCATTTTGGAGACGGTCGTTGCAATTCAGCGTTTCGGAGGTTGACATTTTCCGTTAACAAATGATGCCTATTTATAACCAACCTGTTACTCCTTATTATTGAATAAAATTCTCTTTCTCTCTGTTTTTGTGTATTGCAACAAACTACCGTATGACCTTCATTAGTCGCACAAGAATTTGATCCCTTCGCCTCTTTACGATTTTGTGCGCAATTCAAATTCAATGTTACTTTTTCCGTTAACATTTTCGTCACTTTCCGCACACAAATGAACTGATAGTGTTTATTTTTTAAAGAGATACAATGGCATGTTTTGAACTTCTTTAAATGTTGAAAGTTAACCTCTTACTGGATAAAAGTTGTAAAAATACAACCAACATATTTTCAATTTACAACACTGCAGTACATTCCGTTAGCACCTGTAACCTCCGAAACACATTTGTCACTTCCGAAACAGTTAAGTTAAATATCTCCGCTTTACTTGCTTAATAGGAATCTCTTGCTGCTGATAACTCTGTTGTAGTGATTAGTAGTGATGCCATCATGATACTATGACACTCACCAAGGTGCGTACAGTCAACTTTAAAATTTCCCTTAGACTGAAATTTTTTGTCTCGGAGATGACATAATTTTGTTAACAATGTAAATTGCTCATTTTGGAGCTTGGAGGCCTGTTTGTTTGACTGGTGATTTTTTACCTTGGAAAGAAACATATTCCAATGAA
>JAMKCH010030330.1:0-47438 GCA_023653785.1 Ophioderma brevispina
AAAATCAAAGCATACTAAATATCCTCTTATAATTACATAAAGACGGTGTATTTCACTTCATGTGATCGAATTAGTTGATATGCATTTCCAAATATGCAAAAACCTCGGGGCTCGAAAAAAATGGGGGCGCTGCTTCCTAGAAATGGTCCTCTTGTTTTTTTTAATAAAAAAATTAAATTTACGCGTCGTCCTAATTTCATATGAAGACAACGGAAATCATGCATATACTTTACACAACGTTTACAGTAGAAAAAACGATGTTAATGATGAGCTTAAAGCAATAAACAGGGAACACATTAAATAGCATAGAAAACTCACAAACGAGTAACAAAGAACCCGCAAGTTTCGGTTAGATTTTGACAAATATTTAAAAAACAATACTGACAAAAATATTCAGGCCTAAAAAGATAACAAAGTTGAAGGCACGAATGAAATACACGTAGACAACCATGGCATGAAATTAGATCATAAGCAAATTTCACAAATTACTCTCAAACACAAAAAATTATATGTTGAACACAATGTATTGAAATACTCCAAGTCAGACAAATAATAAAGTACACATTCTTGTAGATTCATAACTAACTAGAAAAAATCACCACACACAAACTAAAAAGGAACGAACCAAATTAACACCTGTCGTTGTATGTATGATCGTTATTTTTCATGTGATTTTTATCAAACGGAAATATTTTCTAAATTGGTGCCCAGATTGTAATCCGGCTTTGTATTGGTGGTTTTTTCCCTGCATTGTTTTGCGCGAATGAAGCGAATGTATCCAATAACACATCATTCGTAAACTCGGCGAAAGCAGTCGCTTTTCTGATTTACGAATGGCGTTTTAGTGTTACTTTCGCTCCATTCGTGCAAATAATGGGAGCAAAAAACAATAGGGTGACGTCACAGATGTGTGGTAAGAGACTATATTACTATTGAGTATCGAAATCTGTCTATGGGCCCATCTGTGCGTAAAAAGTTTCACCCGCCTTCGCAGCATGGCGATCACCAGGCGATGAACTTACACTCTTTGGTTGGGATTGAAACTTTGCTTTCAGAGGGGGTGCAATTATTATTTCAATAAGGAAATAAGGTGTAACATATTGCGAAAATAAATGGATGTCAAATACGTAAAATTAACGCAATTTACTAAAAGATGATTTTCTTTACCATTTCAGATGGATGCCTCTCCATTATGATACCATCTACTATACAATGTACAATCACTACAATGTCTTTGATTTCGAGTCTGCGTAAAAAGTAATGTAAAATCGACTGCATGATCTTTTCCCCATGAACGTGGTTAATTATTGTTTACCACCCATGTTAATTTTGCATAGCTCCCTTTTGTGTTATTTGATCTGAAACCGATTTGTCTGCTCATTTGACTCCTTGACATTGAGTTAGAAAGAGAACTTATGATAGAAATATTTTGGTGTGTATACCAGTTTCTGTTACATGAAAATACTATAACTGAGATTTCTAACTTACCTCCATCCATTGATGTTAATGGTATTTGGTTGTTGGTGGTCCCCGTTAGCGGTAGCCCCAGTGAAGGTTAACATCAAAACGTTTCATCAGCGTTTTTCAGCATAACATCACATTAATTGTAAGGTAAAGCTTTCAGTTGCACCTGCTGCAATTTGTTATCATGGTTCCGTCTTTGCATTCGTATCCATGTCTTCTGTATCTGTTCCACCACTTGTCCCAGCATGGCTGAAATACAAATGTCCGTCATTTCTCATCTTTTCATGTCATGCTCATGGTTTTCTCAGAGCTACGTCCGAAAGTCTACCAAAACGCCTAAACCTGCAATGAATGATGAGCTATCTATACGCAATGAATCTATGGGTTCCATGATAAAAAAAATATAGGTTTTAAATCAATGCTCGAAAGTTTCTATACATTTCAATGCGAATATATTTTAATATAATACACATTGAACATGGTAGAGAATCATGAATTCGAAAACCTCAGAGTCGAGAACCTAAGCTCCGATCACAGAAATAGCAAGAGCGATAATACATAATCCCAAATGCTGGTTGCTTATTTTTGCGTGAAATGCACGCCTCAGAGCCTGCGCAGGTCCCCGTCACTCCGAAAAGTTATTTTTTTTATTGTCCAATCCAGGCCTAATTCACATCTGTTATATGAGATCGCTCTTTGCAAAACCTTTGTCATTTAATACATATAATAAATCCTATTACATTGGGCTTAGCAATTAAGGCAAATACTTCATTACAAAGCTTGGTAGTTGGGTTGTCACGATTATAGTGTGTACAATACCTCTCTAATAAAATTCAGTTCTTACTTATTTTTTCCGAACCCCTCCAAATTAGAATCCATAGGGGTTACGTGCCATCCCCTTCTGTTACAACTGGATGTGTGAAGTAAACTCAACTGGAAAGCAAAAAATATTTCATTAGCTGAGGTGATATAAATGATTGTGTCAGGATATATATTTTTGTTTTTTGTTCTGATTCCACCACCAGACAACGGTACAAAATTGAAGTTTTTGAGTTCAATTTTAGACTTGCTATGTATTTAATACAAATTTACCCTAGAATTACATCATCGGCAATACACATTGGGGCCGTGGATGGGTAACAACCAAAACACATAAAGCCACATGATTTGAAAGACTATCTATCCATAGTGAATCGAGGGGTCCACTTTCAGTAGGGTGGTTTTCTATACCTTCAATGCAAAAATGACCATTGGGGGGGGGTGATAGGTCCACTTTAAAGTGGATTTTCAAAATAGTGCGACCTTCCCATTCCCGTTGAGAGGTAGAGGAATGATTTTAATAAAAATAATCGCCACAGTAAATAAAGGTGAGGTACTTAATGTAGCTTAGTAAATAAATGTTGCCAAAAATTAATTATTTCACATCTTTAGATAGCTTGGATTTTCATTGAGTATCATATGAAAAACCTACAAAATTTATTTTCATTAAACGTTGTTAGTTGAACATACTGCCTTTGACACTGGAAAACCATCGTTAGCACAGCATGGAGAAAAATGTTTCTTAATATCATGCCATCCCATAAATACACCTACAAGTTTTTAATCTTTGGTTATCAAAAATGGCCAACCCTTATTCAGATGAGCGCAATCGGATTTGACATCCTGGCCAACAATGACATACGTCCTTCAATCATACCAGACTTTGTATAACTGAATACATCAGTTTCCAGTAAGCCCTTTCTGTCAATTAGCGACTTTTACCGGTAATGACACCATATGCATGGCACAAAGGCCTCAGGCCGGGGAATGAACCCCATATCATATCTACCCCTATCATGCTCAATATCATACCCGTCCTAATATTCAAGGAGTCTCACGTAATTTGAAATCTACAATAAACAAAATGTCCCTTTTTTCGAAGTCCCCGCACCCCGCAAACCCCCCCTCATAAATCCTGCGTATGGCCCTGGTAACGAGCACCATCTACTCAAGTGCGTCTGCCCATTTACACTTTTTTAGTGTTTTTCCATAGTAAAATTTTTGTAATCGCGGTCGAAGTGGATATGAAGCCCCCTATATATTCACTCCGTGTTGAATATTTACGTTCTTGTCCGGGGGGACGGCACTTGTATTCAAAGGGTGGGCATTATGCGTGAACACGAAAACCGTTCAAAAGGGGGTCCCTTTTTTTCCAACATGCGATGTACGCTCGTACATGATCGGGTGTCAAAAACACACAATTGAAAGGGGTATGTTTTTTTTCTTAAAACCGTGAAATTGCGATGTACGTTGTTTAAGGTTGTCATAAAGCATAGATCAAATTAATAAAAAATTATTAGTTAAAATTTCAATTACTGCATATATTGTAAAGCAATACAAGATAATAAAGGGTATATTAACGACACAATGCAATTGCTTTTACTTTGTTTAGGGTAGACAAAAATAGTGTTTTTAGTCGGTGTAAATACGGTGTTTAGGGTGCCATTTTTGTAAATCATTGTTCCCATCATGCCACCTTTGAATCCAAGTTCAAAGGTTCATATGTGCCTCGGCTAGTATATTGTATAACTTTTTGCTTAAACTTCTGTTAGTTTCTAATGTGTATACATACTTTTTGCTTACACTTATATATTCCCCATGCTGTTTTAACCCCTTTGTTTCTCTAGTAATCCCCGGTGTAACAATAGCAACACGAACGTCTAGAAATCGGAAGCTTGTAAATCGCCATTACTATCCACAATTATTTTTTTAAGGGGTTTGACGTGTTCGTGTCTACTCGACAAATTTCTAGATTCCACATTATGGTATTTACAACGTTGCTGATTAAGAAGCTGAAATAAAAGGGGGTCACCGGGACTTTGTTTTTGCGAGCTATAGCCAAACAAAAAAAGGTATGTTGTCACTTGTTTAAACCACGAATGTCATGGGAAAAGTCAAAATTTTGACGTTTTAGATCGGCCTATCACATAAAAATTTCGCGGATAAAATTTGTAATTTCTAAATATGTTGAGTTCCCGATGTCGTTTCTTCAAAAATTTTGAAATAAAAAATGAGGGTCCCCGACTTACTTTTCCATTACATACACCCGAAAACCCCTGAACTTGGCCACGTTTTTTTCAAATTGGGCGCTTGTTGGGCGGCAAGAAAATCCGCGCCACATTCGGCATGCAAGCAAAGCATGAACGCAGGCGTAGAGCTTCGCGATTTAATGAACCCAACAAACGCACAGTATATGCGCTGTATCAGACGCATAATACCTTTCCATGCGCGCCAGGGGGGAGGGGCATTTTTTCCCCCCAATTTTTTTTCTTGCCCCCCCCCCAGTTTGCCCCCCCCCCCTGGTCGAAAGAAAATGAAGGATTTGGGGCAAAATTCATTGATTTGGGGCCAAAATAAGCAGCGATTTTGGGCCAAAATTGGTGAAAATTTTCCAAATTTTTCATATTTTTGCCCCCCCCCAGAATTTCCCCTTTTGGCCCCCCCCCCAGATTTCACTTTTCCCCCCGTTTCCCCCCAGAAAAGAGGTCTGCCACCGCCACTGATACCCTTCGAGCTCAAAACGAAATTCTTTCTTCTTCCATTTTCCATGACTGGCTCTAAAAACAGAATGCTGAAGGTGTTAAAAGCAGCTGCGCGTAAACAAATCACACGTCAACCCCTTATTCAAAGTTTGCCAAAATCGGACACCTCTGGACACTACTTTTGTCCTCAAACTATCCTACAAATTTGATGATAAAACTCAAAGTTGGTTATTGTTTTCTTTGATGTTATTTCACTGCAGTTTTGGCATTAAGTTTTGAGAAATTAAAATTTGGTTTAATAAGGGGGTCCCAATGGAACCCCCTTTATACACGAATGGAGGAGGAAAACCTTGTCCACTTAAATTCTCAAAGAACCCTAAAAGCACTTGTTATAACTCAAATGGGTCATTTTATTTTGACGGTGCATATTGAGCCCGTGCCCACGTTTTGTGAGTGGGTGTAAAATTGATTGTACTGTATTGAAATAGGTTAGGATTGAGCGTGCTATTCTATTCATTTTTAAAAACATGGTTATTAACTTGCAGTGTTTGCACTTAAGCAATTTTATTGTTAGTGAATTGTGTGTTGTTTTCACGTTCGAATTTATTAGAGTACCAACGTAATTTATACTACAAAGTTGAATAGCATGTCGAGTGATTTCTCACGGATATACGGTATTGAATAATCAAGCGACAGTTCTTTAGATCACAAACCTGCGATCTTGTCAAATATTTTTTGTCTTATTATTTTAAAAAACACTAAAATAATATCCTTTATTTGTAAAATCAAGCCAAAAGATCAAAAAAGTTGTATATTTCAGGAAATTGCCCTTGAATCGAAATGGACAATATTTTTGATTCGAAATTGAGGGTACCTTTTCTCAAAAAACCAACGATTGCCCCTTATCTGTATAATGGGTATACTATATAGGCCAGAATTTGTTTTTTAGTTTCCTCCTGTTTGGAGCGCTCATCAGATTTGCCACTGTGGGAAAAGTTTCATTATTTTTTGTGAAACAATGTTTTCTGAAACTTGATAATAAAAAAACATTATTGATCAAAATATTCAAGCATCCCTTCCTGTTATTTTAAGCAGGTTTCCTTGGGGGGGGGTACCACAGTATACCCATGAGAATGATTTTCCAGATTTTTGTCCAGTTTGTAGCTGTATGTCATATACTTGTGCAAAATGCTTGAAAACGATTTTTAAAGTTTGTGAAGAAATAAACCTGGAAAACCCCGTTTGGTTTAAGCGACCACTGGCACATTTCACCAAAATATACAAATTTCTTCAATTTGAGCTCAAATGAATATTAGTCTAGGGCGATTGGAGGATGGAATAGCGATACATTTTACACATAAAAATACATATCAAAAACAGGTAGGGACGTTATAAGAGGTTAAAGGAAGACTATCCAGTGTAGGCTACATTTAAGTTTTCCGTAACTTAATCAACGAATGTGTATATTACATGAATGTACATATCCTAGTAACCATGATATTAAAAACCAAAAAGGTCATCAGATCGGTAAGCAGCAGGTGATGCTGGGGAAAAAACATGCATACAGCGTCCTTTTTCTTGTGTAAACGCCATTCCGTCGTCTGCATGAATTAAGGTCGCCGGCGACAGAATTAGGAAATCGTTTCTGTTTACCGATAAGGACGCTGATTTAGTCTCAATCGTTTCAGGGGAGGGCTATGTATATAAAAGCTTTACAACATGAACAAATACCGTTGAAAATCTTGAGGGGCACTATTTTCAAATGTGCCAGTGTCTCTTAATTAGACCACTTTTAAACTTTGTTTTATTGTAACAATATAGGTTGTTAGTAGTGTATTCACAGATGCCTTTAAATGTAATAATGAAATGATAGTAATAATGGAAAGACAGTAAAATAAGGATTAATTAAATCGGACCTCGCTGCCTTTTAAAAATCTCCAACAGAAAATAAGAAGAACGACCATTGCTATACACACACGGACCACAAGGAGCAGAGATATTGGGGCAATTAATATTAATATTAACCTGCACAAACACATTAATGTTGAATTTGAGATGGATTACCAATAAAGAAATGGTAACAGTGTACTTTTACATTTATTTAACCTATGACCACAAAGTTTTGAAATAAAAATGAAGGCATTAATTCTTTCGTATAATGGCACATTTTCAGTGGTTCTTTATGAAAAATCGAAATCTTGACAAAATTGTCCCGAGTATTCAGATGTAGTTTCCCAATTAAAAGGTGAATTTATGCACACAGAGACACGGTTTCCTGATTTTCATGTTCAATTATGAGAAAAATCCCCTTTATCAGGATACCAATTAAGCAGTTTCAACTGTTCCATATAACTGGACTAGGACTTGACCGGTTATTACCGCGGCGTTTTATCCCGCGGTATGCATGCAGACAGCGCTTCACCCCTGACCAAATTGACATACCCAACACAGCAGTATGGAACCAAGACTGTCAGACTGCTTTTGGGCAGCTCAAGGAATGTCTTACTAGTGAACCAATTTGGACAACCCCAGACTTTGCCAAACCATTCATTCTCCAGGCAGATGCCTCGAAATTTGGTTTAGGCGCTGCGCTTAGCCAACTCAACACCAATGGCGATGAGAAGCCAATTTATCTGAGTCGAAAACTGCTTGCACGTGAGCAAAATTATACAGGGTGTCCCAATAAAAGTTGTGCAAACAGGTATACTCACATTTCTCAAGAGCTACTTAACCTGAATATTTCATCTTCACGGGGGGTATATGTATGATCAGTGCAAATATCATGACAATCCGCCTATGCAAACCAGAGATATACAAGATTATAAAAGGCTATCTGTTTTTCATCCATTCCAATGGAATTTACACAGTTAAGAATCCAATCATTCGGTGCCAGGTGAATGATTTCTAACACATTGAATGCACCCTATATTCAAGACATACTATTTAATAATATACACGAAATGCCGAGGATATTGATTGATTGATTGATTTTATTTGGTTCCTCGACATATATAACATATACAATTATAAAAAGAAAACAATATAATTAAAATCAGTAAAAATATTATAAATGTACAGATATTTAGTGTTAAAAACATACATAAATAATAATATGAGGCAAGTAAGTGAGAAAGAAACATAATAAAAATAGGGAACCTGGATAACCCATGAAAGCCAATATTACAGGCTTATTTCCAATGGGGTCCATTTTCAGAGAGACAAAACGACAAATGGAGGCCAAAAAAGGGGATATAAATCATAAACCTGATAAGGGGAAAAAAGCCAAAAAGAGAAAAAAGGGGAGAAAAAAGGGGATATTTGTTTTACAATGACAACACATTTTAAACATGATTCTGCTGCTCTGCGTACAAATGCTAAATAATCATGATCAGCACAAATGTCTATTTCCAAATTAGCTCAATTAAGCTGTGCAGTGTTAGTTTACATGATAAATAGCAGTTGATCAATTAAACGATTAAAGTGGCACTCTCTAGTTTTGAATATCACAGTCGAGTTTCTTTTTATAAGTAGTGACATGAAAATCCTTTGCTCCGTAGTAATGTATTCTTCTGGCATCGTTTATCCAGACCCAAATGTGCAATGCCACGACAGAAAAATGCGTTTTCTTGGATTTTTTTCTGGCCTTTTAAAATTTTAGTAATGACACAATTGGAAATTACCTCATTTACATTTAACTAAGCTAAGAGGATGACCTGTTGTTTATTGATTTCTTTATTGATTCATTGTAATACTTTAGCAATTGACTCGAATGTAATTGTAAAGTTAGTAGACATCACTTTCTCCCTTAAAATCTGTTTGCACATATTACTCCTATATAGCTATGCATATTCCTATAGCCTCTGTAATGTGCATTGTTAGCTTACAAAGTATTATTGTTATATACAGCCTGTCTCAAAAAAAATGGTACAATCAGAAAAAAATTGGTTAAATATGAAATTTCAAAATAAGTCTTTCGATTGAAACAAGCAAATGAGATGAAACAAAAAATACTGGAAAGCCTGGTCTTTTCTCTTTAATGTGATGTACAAAACGACTTACTTATGTTGAGATATAATATTGAAAAAAATCGGTTTTGATTGTACCATTTTTTTTGAGACAGGCTGTATTACGTAAAACCTATGTTCAGATACAACACTGTATTAAAGATGCAACGAGAGATTTCGAGTCGTCCATATATTGTGTCATTTGTAGTTACTTCATATAGATTAGACCCTCCTTATAATTCTTACCTTGTATTTGGCTGCAGAAATGCCTTGAAAGTGAAAACAAAAGTTGATTTTTATTTGCTCATATTTCAATATAAAACATAGGCTGAATTTAGTATTTGCTCCTATACAAAATTGGAAATTTTACTTTTTTGTACCGAAGAAATATTTCTCAGCTTAGTCCTTTCAGGTGGGGGTATAAATGATGGAAAGCTTTACATCAATGCAAAAATCAGAATTTTCAATATTTTCAGGACACCTGATATGTGAAATCTCTTGTTGCACCTTTAATTTAATAGCAATCCCTGTATGTAAAGTTCTGAAGTTATCTTTTATTAATACATATGGTTCAACCACTGAATTGTTATCTGATACACTAAATCACTACAAACTGTAAATCGCAATGGAATGGACGAAAAAAAAAACAGACAGCATTTAACAATCTGTTATATCTCTGGTTTTCCTGAGCAGATTGCCATGTTATTTGCATTGATTATAGAAAAGGGAATAATTAATATCCTCGGTGAAGATTAATTTGTTTGCTTCTGAAAATAGGGTATTTGTTTTAATTGCAGAAAGGAACATGTAATCAAATCAAGCATTGCCATCTTGAATAAATTAATGTATTTGAAATTACCTTAACATTATATGATTTGAATATATATGTTCCTTTCTAGAATGAACCCATATAGTAGTCTATTGCTCTTCAACTTTGTCAGAAACTTCACCTCAGAGAAGAAATATCGTACATTTTGCTATGGGTTAAATCAAGGCAATAGTAAATGTTCGGGCCTTTTCGAACTTCCAACCTTCTCATCCTCAACTTGACATTTAGATGCTCATTATTTACTGGTTTAATTCCAGGATTTAATTATTTTCATATTTTCTTATTTTTATATCTTTGTTGTAGAAATTAATTTGTAAGAAGTGAGTGCAATAAAATTACTTTAACGAACATTTCATTAATAGCTCTTATATCTGGAGTGAACACAGAGTTCACCAATAATCGACACAAGTATTTCTGTGTGAAATAAGCTCAAGGTCGACATGGAATGGTTGCATTTAGCATGATTGATAAACGTGAAGACCAACGATAACAACAAAAGTTGGTAAATAAAGATAGATAAAAAAAAATCAAAAATGCGCACATTAACTCTGATAGGCATCAGTCGCGTTTATCTTTACAAGTAGTGACATGAGAACGCTTTGTCCCGTGTAATGTATTCTTCTGGCATCGTTTTACCAGACCCAAATGTGCAATGCACGACAGAAAAATGCGTTTTGGATTTTTTTCTGGCCTTTTTAAAATGTTAGTAAGACACAATTGGAAATTACGCATTAATTAAATAAGCTAAGAGGATGAACTGTTGTTTATGATTTTTTAGTGAGGTATTGTAATAACTTTAGCAATTGAATTGAATGTAATTGTAAAGTGGAATCCCTTTCTCCCTTACATCTGTTGACAGATTACTCCTATATAGCTATGATAGTCCTATAGCCTTGTACATGTGCATGTTAGCTTACCCAATTGACTTCCCTTCGTTGAGGTTTGGGTTAGGAGTATTAGTGTTATTCTATTACGTCTAAACAATGTTAAGATACACACTGTATTAACGATGCCAACGAGCGCTTTGAGTCGTCAATATATTAGTGTCATATGTAGTAGCTTCATATAGATTAGACCTCTTATAATTCTACCTTGTATTTGGCTGCAGAAAATGCCTGAAGTGAAAACAAAAGTTGATTTTTATTTGCTCATATTTCAATATAAAAATGAGGCTGAAGTTTAGTATTGATCCTTACAAATTGGAATTGTACTTTTTTGTTACCGAAGAAAGAGTTCTCAGCTAGTCCTTCTAGGTGGGGGTATAAATGATGGAAAGCTTTACATCAATGCAAAAATCAGAATTCAATATTTTTCAGGACACCTGATATGTGAAATCTCTTGTTGCCACTTAATTTCAATAGCAATCCTGTTATGTAAAGTGTCTGAAAATATCTTTTTATAATAATAATGGTTCACCACTGAAGTATTATTGATACACTAAATCACTACAAACTGTAAATCGAATGGAATGGAACGAAAAAAAAAAAAGAAGCATAACAATTGTTATATCTCTGGTTTTTCTGAGAAAGATGGCCATGTTATTTGCATTGAGTATAGAAACGGACTATTAACCCTCGGTGAAGATTTTTGTTGCTTCTGAAAATAGGGTTATTGTTTTAATGCAGAAAGGAACATACAGAAATCAAATCAAGCATTGCCATCTTGAATAAATTAATGATTGAATTACCTTTAACATTAGATGATTTTTGAATATATATGTCCTTTTAGAATGAACCCATATAGTAGTTTATTGCTCTTCAAATTGTCAGAAACACCTAGAGAAGAAATATCGTACATTTGACTATGGGTTAACCCTCAAGGCAAAGTAATTGTCGGGCTTTTCGAACTCCAACACTTCTCATCCTAAACTTCACATTTAGAGGCTCATTATATGTTTAATTCAGGATCGGAATTATTTCATATTCTTCTGTGTCATATCTTGGTGGAGAATTAATGTTAGAAAAAGTGAGTGCAATAGGTATTCATAAAATTACTTACCGAACCATTCATTAAATAGCTCTTATATTGGAGCGAACACAGAGTCACCAATAATCGACAAGTATTTTGTGTGAAATAAGCTCAATTCGACATGAATGGTTGCATTTAGCATGATTGATAAACGTGAAGACCAAAGATAGCAAGAAAGTTGGTAAATAAAGAAGATAAAAAATTCAAAAATGCGACCGTTAACTCTGATAGCCATCCCGCTCGCGTTTATCCCGCTTCAGCTGCGTGTCGACGTGCGGCAAAACTCCTTGGCCATCAAATAAACAGCCCAGAATGTTCAAACTGTAAAAAAGTAACCACATATTTTAGTTTGATTTTTTTATTGCAAAATTCTTAGGATTACCTGAACATAGTCAAAATTAAATCTTTTAGTCGTTTTTATTTTGTAAGAGATTAACCAATGTCGTCGGTTTCTCATGGTTAAAAAAAATACACAGGTCGTGTCCTGTTCCTTTTGCACCATTTAAGCAAATTTCTTTTATTTGCACTTCTTCGAATGTAATTCTTCCACCGTTTCTTGACCCGAGTAAGTAGCCAATTATTCAAGGACGGAAACTGAGTAAAATAGGCGTCGATTGCCGCCACTTTACGGTCCCCTCTTACTTGGCACTCTTCCCAGTATCCAATCAAGTCTCACAAAACGGCAGTCACCACCCGCCGTGCCGTATTAAGAACCTATCTGTCACAACGTCAAGTCATGTCCCATGGAGCTCACTTGGAAACCTTCACCATACAGGACCTTGTTCCGCATTTCAATTGGCGCCTTTCACATTTGGCATGCCAATGGGCGTTTCAAATATAGTGTAGTATTTCGCATTGATTGGAAATTGTGTAAACAGTAGTAATCGAGTTTTCGTGTCATTTCAGATGAGATAGACTAGTTTATAATCCCACTATGGGGTATAGTTGTGTTTTGAAACGGATTTTTGGGTCGACGGTGAGCAATGCGGTAGCCTTCCTCATTGTTGATTTCGATGATCATAAAATGGTGCATATTAAGTAAAGTGGATCGTGGCACACTCTTTGTTTCCAAAATGTATGAAGGCCCGGAAAGGTTCGGATTTGGTTAGGGATGATCGGTGTGAGAGATTTAAGAGTCCTACCTATAAGCCTGCCTCGGACTTTAATCAGAAAATGTTGTCCTGAGGACCAAGAGGTTCAGCTCGTTTCTGAAGTATATAAAGTTAACCTCCCCGCATCGTTGCGACCCGGACTCTATATTTTGTATACCTGAAACTTATAGTGACATATTATGTTCATATTCATGTATTTCTGCATTCGTATAGGTCATTCCATGTCTGCCTGCATTGTGTATTCGAAGGTCACGCTTTGCCTATTCGCTACTCTCGTGGATGGCCCCGACCACTCTGTATTTTTAATGGGCCATGAATGTCTTTTTATCCTTTAGATTGCCGTCGAACGTTTCCATAACCTCAGGTTGCCTCCCCTCCTTGCCACCGGAAACAATTTGGTGTTTGTTATATAGCCATAATGCCCTTACAATTCTCGTATAGTTAAGTAGCCCTGGTAGTGGGGGCACATGGATTTGCCGGGCTGCACAGTTGGTACGGCGGGGAATATATAGTGGTAGGACTAATGCACCGAAAATGTATGCAATGTATAATTGCCTATCCGTGGGTTATCGTTTAATGTATAGGGCAATCTCAAGGTCAAGGTCATTGGGGGAATCATTTCACGCAGGCCTCCGATTTTTTTAAAATTCTTCTAACTTATAGTATCAAAGGACGACCTGTGCTGGCCGATCTTCCCCAATCGGAGTGGGATATGGGTGACCTAGGCCAGCGGCCCCTAGATGAAGCGACCGATTGTGGCGATTTCCTGAGGCAGCGTAATGATAATTGGCAATCGTTGGCAGTGAGGTCTTGTACGGCGGACAGTGCGCGTTACAAACGGACATTATTACTATGACAATAGCAGTTGTAGGCCCTACAGTCCGTGTAGTCGCAAAATCAAAAGCGCAAAACAGATGCGGGATTCGCAAGACATGGGCGTTAGTCTAACAAAGTTTCAAGCCATATTTTAATCCCAGTGATAATTTTTTGATAATTCCTATACGTTATGGTATGAAACTTGTCAAGCAACATGTCATTAAGATCTATCAAAACAAGATAGCTCTATGATAGAAAGGAACTCCAAAAATTCTGATAGTCAAAATTTGAATATGCTTTTAGATGTTGGGACACGTGTTGGGGCAAAACGCAGTATTGACATTAAGAATCACAAGTTACAGCAGAAACATCACGTTGCCGTGACACAATTGTTAAAGTCACTATAGGGGCTTGTGGTTTGTTCGGTAGGTTCCGACGTTGTTTTACGTTGTTAGCTTACGGACATCTTGGCATTGAAGCATTTAAATAAAATGCTACGAATCTGCATTAAGCATTCTAAGGTAGGATCATGTCGGATAAAATGGTCTTGCAGGAAAATACCATAAAATCAAAACCCCGAAATCAATTTAGTCCAAGCTTGGACTATGGTACGGATGAACTCTCCGAACAATTTTGCATTTGTTTTAGTGTCTGTATATTTTTTAAGAAAATTCCTAATTTGGACAATAAATAATTTTTCCAAGCCTAAATCCTGGGAGGTGCTTTAAGCTGAAACTTTAGGATGTGGTATAAACAAAATAACTAAAATCTCACGGGCTTTATGGAAATCACAGTGTTTAAGCTGAGAAAAATATATGTTAGGGAAAAATTAAAAACACCTTTATTTCAAATAGAAAACACTCAATTGCGCAAAACTAACGTGGAAATTTCAATTTGATTTCTTGCATATGACACCTTAGTCCCACAAGGGAGTTGTAGTTCTTTAGCGAAAAATTATGAAAAGTGGAATACTTCAGTATTTCTGAAATACTTCCAACAAAAACATTTTGTTGTGCACCAGTTTCTTTGTTTGTGATGAACACACATAAAAATAAAAAAGTATGAAACTTTGCTATTCTTGACCATTAAAAACAAAAACACAATCTTATAATCATGATTACTTGAGGAAATATTGAAATAAATGTGTAGTTGTTTACAAAATTGCCCATTGTGGTCATTTTTCTATACTGCCAAAATCAGCCCATGTACAAAGTCTAGGGAATTTGAAAACGCATACAGGACATACTCTAAACGCCATTTTGGAAAAATTAAAACTTGGAAAGCATGTTTCTTACCAATACCAACATGTCAGGAGAATTTCAAAAAAGATCTGGGATGAAGCCGTAGCCTTGTGATAAGATATCGGACATCTTGTTAGATGTTCAACTTTCAGGCTCTAAGCTATTCGAATCTGAAGATTTTGCTTTAAAATATAGGACAACATTCCCACTTTCCTTAAAAACAAAACTTTAAAATGCCAAGTTGAAAGTGAAAGAGAAGACAATTTACAAAAGTTCTAAATAGTTTGTCAAGGTATGTGGTTTTCAGGTGCAGTGGCGGGGGAGGGTGGACTTGGGAAGTGCGTATGTTTTTCATGGATACATGAAACCACTGCCATTTATAACTAGTGGCAAAAGCTTTCGAATTGTTAATACAACAATCCTCTGATCATCTGTGCAGAACAAACACCACTACAGTGAAAGACTCAGTGAAATTATAATTGTGACGGAATCCGCATAAGCAATGGCGTGTCTGGCCGGGGTGTTTTGGGCAAATTCGTGCCAAAAAAGTAAAATCAGCTTATTTTAATCTGACTTAGCGCTCAGCCACACGTCTTTTGCACTTAAAATGATAAGGGGAAATGCAGAAAATGTGGCCAAGAACGTGGTTTTGATCATTTATCTGATAAATTTTATTTAGGAACAAATTATATATCATAATAATTTGTAAAAAATAAAGCATTTTCTAGCATTTCAATGAGTGTATTTTTAGGATAGGGCGATATTACATAGCACCAGAAATGTTATAAAAATAATAAAACGTTATCGTGATTGTACAATCCATACTTTACACACGTGTAATAATGAGATTTTAAAGGGGCAATCTACACGGCAGCGCGCGCAGATCCAGATCGGATCCGTTTCCGGAAGATCCAGATCACGGGAGACGTTTATAGACTCTACCCGGAGCAGTGGAGGCGAAAGTTAAGGCGACCTTCGAAGCGTAAAGTGTTACGTATGCTTACGGTATACCTTGGTAATCGAGTATGTAGGCAAAGGGGCCACACGGGGCAGCTAGCTACGCGCAGCTCTTTTTTTCGTACGAGCAGCAATTTATCCAATCGGAATGTTTTATGATCACGTGATGAGTGGGAAAGCTGCACGTAGGAGTCGGGAGGAAACAACCTCTGACCAATAAATACAATAAAATCCTAGTAATACTAATACGAAGCTCTATGACTATAGTGTAGGCCTATATGCACATATTTATGTTCAGACGAGGTGTATCAAGCCCCACAGCGTGATGTCAGAATTCAACCCCCTAGCTCAGTGAAAAAAATAACATGGATTAATTAAATACACATCACCAATAATTACAAGTATCGTTGAAGTTAAATGATATAATTTACTAATTAAATGCGAGAACGGGACAGCGCCACCATGCCAGTATGCTTTTTAACAAACTAAGCCTGCAAAATGGACGAGCAGTGGCCGCAAGTCACTTCCTCTGACACGGATAAACACGGAATAACTATATACCAGAGAACAAGGCCGACAGCTCCCGACCCCGTGGTGTGACGTGCGGCATCATAGCGTGCGTGCTACTGACAGGGTTAATGGGAGTGCAAGGTTAGCTGTTTTATTGAGCTACGGAGTCCAATTGTGACTGACGGTACGCTAAGGCGTCATAATAAGCTGCAGATTGTGAATGACTGTATATAAGCGGATCAGAAACACGAAAGGCCGGCCAATATAGAAATTGAGGAGATTGGAGAGTTAGCCGGCCATGATGGTAATTTTTTGCAGAAGATAATGAAAGTCCGTAGCTAAACCATGCAGAATATATATATTCCCACCTAGTGGAACAATTAAGGATATATAATACTCTCCTATATCGCGTGCAGCTTTGTTACTAGTTGTAATTATAATAATGTAGTTTTAATTTTATTGCACGAGTTGTTCCTCCTCCGGACTCTACGTGCAGCTTGTAAGTCTATCCACGTGAGTGCAAAAACGGATTCGATTGGTAAATAGCTGCACTTAACGAAAAATTAGCTGCGCGTAGCTAGCTGCATGTTTGTGGCCCCTTTGGCCTACCATAATCGAGGAATACTTTAATACCGTAAACTAAAAGTACGCGCTTAAAGTGCATCGACACTAAACCAAGGCGTGTACTCACCATGTACGCGTTGCAGATATGGATCAAGTTTGGGCCGTCTGCCCCGTGTAGACGCAAACTGATACGGAGATCTGGATCCGATCTGGATCACGATCTGGATCTGCGCTGCCGTTAAGATTGCCCCCCCATGTTTTTAACAAATAATAAACCAATCCAAAGGGTTTCTTACACTTACAAAGAGACAATGGTTTTTCAATTCAACTTCTTTACCTTTGTTTTGCCAAAATCTTATCATTTAACAACATTTAAACATGGTATTGCTGTTATAAAAGTATAAAACCACATCATGTTAAATATCTCAATTATGTTTGTTTATATTTGCATTATTGCCGTAAACCTAAACAACGCCAATCAGGAAGCCTCGTTGCTTAGAGGTGCTGACGTCCACATACGAGTGAACGATTTGCTCATATAAGCATCACACGCTCCTGTTCTCTCCCTCCTCTCTCCCCGCATTTGGACTTTTTCTTTGGAGCTGAAGGGGAGGACAGGCGGTGTTTTTCACCAGCCGTGCTCTGCATTTCTTTTCTCCAATATCCTTTTGTTTTAGCACGTGGCAATGCTCAAGGGGTCTGCCAGCACGTTCTATTTGAATATTTTTGTACGTTTTCTTTTTATCATAATTGGGTTTTTTTGTGTGGGTCTTAATTCTTTTCTAACTGTTTTTTTTTGTAGCAGCCTCGACGGCCATACCGTTTATACTTGTTATACTTTGTGTAGCTCCGTGCTCTCATGATGCCAAATGGCAGTGGTAGAGGTAGAGGTCGTGGGACGGGTGGATGACCGACCCTGGGACTGGTCTGGGTGTAAGGCCTGGTAATCTGAAACATACGGAGTGATGTTGTGTTTAGTCCTTATAGTACCTAGACAACTCCAGGAGACTATGTCCCCCTTGTACATGTATGATGAAGTCATAGTGCACATGTCGGGTTGTTGTTGTTAACTATTGATGACCCTTAACGATGGCTCTTAATGCGGGGTTATGTGGACACTTTTTCACTTTCATTGATGCCTACAGATGGCATAGCTATGTTGGTCCATAAGCTTCTTTTATATGTGACCCCTATATGAACCCCATTTTGACCTTTGACCCATATATGTTGCACATAAAATAGAGCTTTTGTCCCAGTTGTTTCTTTGTGACACATTTGACTAAATATCTACTTTTGTTGATGAGTTATAGCGTTTTGCAAATATGAATTAGCTCATTTGCATATCTTACACTTGCCCCCCTGGGGCCATTTCGTCCAGCCAACATGAATTCGCTCGACATATCCGCAACTTTTGCACAGACATCACCTATCCAAGTGTTATCGATTTGAGATATAGCATTTTTTGCATCTTAATTAAATAATGCCGCCATTTTGAATGTTATAGTTCCGATCATTAATTCTGTGTACAATCTGTAATACACTGCCAAAGACGATGCTCATGCATAATTTTCAGCAGTAGTGCACCTTATCTTTAGAAGAAGTAGGCTTCCAAAGATTTTTAGTTTTTGACTCTATTGACCCCTACGAGAGGTCAAAGGTCAAACTATGTACACCCCCTGATGTAGCTTGGGTGAGTGTTTCTTCTGACCGATTTTGGTCAAATCAGCCCAGCCTTTTGGGCAGAATACGGTCAGAAATAAGGCGAACGAGAGACTTTTGTGGTGCTCAAAAGGCAACGAACCTTAGTCGTGGAACTTTTGGACATTTGGTAATTTGACCCTTTGACCCTTACCCATTGGCCATATAACAGGGTCACTGGTCGACTTTATTTCATCTTTCACATTAATCCCTACAAGTTGGTATCTGGATTTTTCAATATGGGCATTTGATATTTTTTTCTTTTTTTTGACCTTTGACCCCTAAACGATGGGGTTCACAGAGTGGGGTCACTGTGGACTCTTTTCAAATTCATCGATGCCATCACGATGGGCATAATTAGATTAGTCCCCCACTTAAGCTTCTTTCAGATTTGACCCATAGCTGACCCCATTTGTACCTTTTGACCACCCCATGTTTGTGAGCACGGATATGTTTTATCCATGGTTCGTGTGACCCAAATATGACATTTATACCTAATTTGGTTGATGAGTTATAGTGGTTTTTTCATATTAATTAGCTCATTTGGCCATATCTTACAGAGGACCTTGGAGCCAACATTCGGCATATGAATCGTCCTCGACACTATCCGCAACTTTTGCACAGACAATCACCTATCCAAGCTTTCAATCGTTTTTTGAGATTAGTATTTTTTGCATATTGATTAGATAATGGCCGCCACTTTGAATGTTAATAACTCCGATCGTTTATTATCTGTGTACATCCTCTATAAAGGATGGTCCTAAGGATTCTTGTGACAATTTTGGAATCTATAGCTTGTTGTCTGTAGGACAAGTAGGCTTTTCAGGATTTTTACAAAATGGCGGCGTATCTTCCGTACGTGACTTTGACCAAGAGACCAATCTGAATACAACCCCATATGAAGCTGTGTCCGCGGTTCTTCTGACCCACTTTGGTTGATATGGTGTATAACCGTTTGGTATTAGTAGGGATTTTAAGGAGCCTTGGAAAGAAAAGAAGAATCAGAAGAAAACTAGAGACATTTGTTGCTCAAAGAGCACGAACCTATCGTGGGAACTTTTGCCATTTTTGTAATTTGACCTTTGACCCTTAACCATTGGTCAACATAACAGGGTCACTGTAGATTTTTATTTCATCTTTTCATCATTAATCCCTCCCCTACAAGTTGATACATGTAATTTTTATGCAATATTGGCAATTTTGATATTTGCATATTTTGACCTTTGACCCCTAACCTATGTCCAGAGCGGGGTCACTCTGGACTCTTTTTCATAATTCAATCTCGATGCCATCACGATGGCATAATTAGATAGTCCATTAAGCTTCTTTCAGAATGTTAACTCGAGATGAACCCATTTTACCTTTTGACCCCATATTGTGAGTATGGATATTAGAGCTTACCTTTCGCCCGTGGTTCTTTTGACCAAATTTGACATTTATACCTAATTTGGTTTTATGATTATAGGTGTTTTTTTTGCCATATTAATGAGCTCATTTGCATTCTTACACTTGACCCTTGGGGCCAATATTCAGTCACACGATTTGTCTCGACATTATCCGCACTTTGCAACATACATCCCCCCTTCCAATTCTTACGTTTTTTGAGATATAGCCATTTTTTGCATATTAATTAGATATGAACCGCCATTTTGAATGTTAATGACTCCGATCGTTTGTTAATCTGTGTACACCCTATAATGAAATATGGTCCAAGGTTCTTGTGAACATTTGGAATCTAATAGCTTGTTTTCTGTAGGACAATAGGCCTTTTAAAAAATTTTTAAAATGGCGGCTACTTCCGGTTACGTGACCTGTGACCCCAACCTGAGTACACCCTTATGATCGGGTCGTGATTCGTCTGGACCAACTTTGGTTTGATATGGGGTTTAACCGTTTGGTACTAGTAGTAATTTTAAGAAGCGGCATGGAAAGAATAATCAGAAGAAGAACTAGAGACAAATTGTGCTTCAAAGAGCACGAACCATAGCCGTGGGGATACAAGAACCTTTGACCCATTCCGAGCACAATTTTGTGAAGAGTCTGAAGCTGCTTCATGCATGAGTCCACGTGACCATGGTACCCGGTCGCAAAAATTGACAGATATTAATTTTTGAAGATTTTCACATTAAGAGACTCGAAGTTCCCCTTTAATGACCTTTGATCCCCATGTTGGCACACCCTTTGTGAAGGGTCTCCAGCTGCGTCATATGCATGAGTTACATGACCAAGCTACCTTGCATATAGCAATATGAATTTTTGAAGATTTTCACTTCAGACCGGAAGTGTGCCTTTAATGACCCCTTAATTACCTTCGATCAAAATGCTGTGTACACCCATAGGGGCCTTGGGTCAGGCGTTCTCTGAACAATCTTGTGATATAGCAATGATTTGTGAACAAAAGGAATTTATAGAATTTTTGGAAGAATGCCCTTTAATCGGCCCACATGACTTTGACCCCAATCTGCGTAACCCCCATAGGTGTCTTTGGTCAGTGGATCTTCTGATAACATCTGGTGATCATGTCACTTTTCTGTTGCAAAGGCGGAATTTTTATAGAGGTCCGTAAATTTTCAAAGAATGCCCTTTAGTTGGCCCACGTGACCTTTGCCAAATCTGGTGTAACACCCCCTATAGGGACCTTGGGTCAGTGGTTCTTCTGACCCCTTTTCGTGCAATCGGATAAACCGTTTGGCACTAGTAGCATTTGAATGTTGCTTCGGAAAGAAGAAGAAAAGAATCGGAAGAAGAAATCTCTAAACTACAGGACCTATCCGTGCTTCGCACACGGCTAGGTATCAGAACTAACAACTCCAGGCGACTAATGCCCGTTATATATGATGAAGTCATAGTGCACATGTCGAGTTGTTTGTGTTTGACCTTTGACCCTTTCATTTTCACACTTTTTTCACTTTTCATTTGAAGGCCTACAAGATGGATAGCCATTTAGGTCAATAAGCTTCTTTTTTCTTTCAACACCCCTATATGGACCCCATTTTGACCTTTGACCCCATATATGTGCACATAGAAATCGAGCTTTTTTCCCAGTGTTCTTGTGAACACATTTGACATAAATACTACTTTGGTTGATGATTTATAGCGTTTTTGCATATTAATTAGCTCATTTGCATATCTTACACGTGACCCTGGGGTCATATTCTGTCACATGATTTCTCTCGACAATTTCCGCACTTTTGCACAACATCACCTATCCAGTGTTATCCCTCGTTTTGAGATATAGCAGTTTTGCATATTAATTAGATAATCCGCATTTTGAATGTTAATGAGTTACAAGCTGTATACACTGACAAAAGAAGATGCTCATGCAGAATTTCAGCAGTAGCGCAACCTTATCTGTAGAAGAAGTAGGCTTTCAAAGATTTTAGTTTTTTGACCTCTATTGACCCCTACGAGAGGTCAAGGTCAAACTATGTACAAACCTGATGCACTTGGGTTCAGTGGTTCTTCTGACCAAATTTGGTCAATATCGGCCCAGCCGTTTGGCAGAAGGAAGGCGAAGAAGGCGAAAAAGCGAGGGTCGGAATAAAAGGAGGAGAAGACTAAACCGCATAAGCAGAATACTATGCCCCGTGTCACGGGCATAGAAACTAAGACAACAACTCCAGAACTATGCCCTTTACGTTTGATAACTGGTATATTGACCTTTGCCCTTAACGAGGGCTCTTAGAGCGGAGTTTACTGTGGACACTTTTTTCACTTTCATTGATGCCTACAAGATTGCATAGCTATGTAGGTCAATTGAGCTTCTTTATATTTGACCCCTGGGTGACCCAGTTTTGACCTTTGACCCCTATTGTGCACATAATAAATAGAGCTTTTCCCAGTGGTTCTTGTGAACACATTGACATAAATATCTCTTTGGTTGATGAGTTATAGCGTTTTTGCATATTAATTAGCTCATTTGCCATATCTTACAACACGGTGCCCCTGGGCCCAATATTCTGTCACGCGATTCGTCTCGACATTATCCGCAACTTTTGCACAGACTCACCTATCCAATTGTTATCGCTTTTGAGATATAGCCTTTTTTTGCATATTAAATTAATAATGCACCATTTTGAATTTAATGACTTCCGATATTAATTCTGTGTACGCTGTCTACACTGACCAAAGACGATACTCATGCAGATTTCAGCAGTAGTGCAACTTATCTGTAGAAGAAGTAGGCTTCCAAAGATTTTTAGTTTATGACCTCTATTGACCCCTAGAGAGGTCAAAGGTCAAACTATGTACACCTCTGATGTAGCTTGGGTCAGTGGTTCTTCTGACCGATTTTGGTCCATATCGGCCAGCCGTTTTGGCAGAAGAAGGCAGAAGCAGGCGAAAAAAGCGATGGTCGGAAGACAAGAAGAAGACCTAGACAACTCCAGGAGACTATGGCCCTTTCCGTATGATGAAGTCATATTGACCTTGACCCTTAACGATGGCTCTTAGAGCGGGGTTACTGTGGACACTTTTTCACTTTTCCCATTGTGCCTACATATGGCATAGCTATGTAGGTCATTAAGCTTCTTTATATATTGACCCCTAGATGACCCCATTTTGACCTTTTGACCCCATATTGTGCACATAAGAAATAGCGCTTTTCCCAGTGTTCTTGTGAAAACATTTGACATAACTATCTACTTTGGTTGATGAGTTATAGAGCAATTTTTGCATATTCATTAGCTCATTTGCATTCTTACCGTGACCCCTTGGGGCCAATATTCTGTCACATGATTCGTCTCGAATTATCCGCAACTTTTGCACAGACATCACCTATCCAAGTGTTATCGATTTTGAGATATATAGCATTTTTGCATATTAATTAGATAATGCCGCTTATTTTGAATGTTATGAGTTCCTATATTAATTCTGTGTACAAGCTGTATCCACTGACCAAATGACGATGCTCATGCAGAATTTTCAGCATTAGCGCACCTTATCTGTAAAAGTATGCTTCAAAGAATGTTAGTTTTGACTCTATTGACCCTACGAGAGGTCAAAGGTCAAACATATGTACCCCCCTGATGTAGCTGGGTCAAGTGGTTCTTTTTTCTACCATTTTGGTCAATATCGGCCCTGCCGTTTGGCCGAGAAGGCGAAGTGAGGCAGAAGAAGCGAATGTCGGAAGAAGAAGGAGATAGACTAAACACATAAGCAGAATACTATGCCCCGTTTCACGCATAGTAAAAAAGAACTAGACACTCCAGAGACTATGCCCGTTACGTATGGATGAGTCATGTTGACCCTGTTTGACCATTAACGATGGCTCTTAGAGCGGCGGGTGTTACTGTGTACCAACTTTTTTTTTTTTTCACACTTTTCATTGATGCCCTACAAAGATTGCTAGCTATGGTAGGTCAATTAAGCTTCTTTTATATTTGACCCTAGATGACCCCCATTTTGACCTTTGACCTCATATTTGTGCACATAAGAAATAAGCTTTTCCCAGTGGTTCTTGTGAACACATTGACATAAATATCTACTTTGGTTGATGAGTTATAGCGTTTTTTTTGCTATTAATTAGCTCATTTTGCATATCTTACACGTGACGCCTGGGGCCCATATATTCTGTCCCACATGATTCGTCCTCGATTTCTCGCAACTTTTTGTCACAACTCACCTAGCCAAGTGTTATCGATTTTTGAGATTAGCTTTTTGCATATTATTAGATAATGCCGGAATGCCGCCATTTTGAATGTTAATGAGTTCCGATATTAATCTGTGTACAAGCCTGTATACACTGACCAAAGCCGATGCTCATGCACAATTTTCAGCAGTAGTGCACCTTAATCGTCGAAGAAGTAGGCTTCCAAAGATTTTAGTTTTTGACCTCTATTGACCCCTACACGAGGTAAAAAGGTCAAACTAGTTCGCATTTCTGATGTAGCTTGGGTCAGGTGGTTTCTTCTGACCGATTTTGGTCTATCGCCAGCCGTTTTGGCAGAAGAAGGCGAAAAAAAGCGATGGTCGGAAGAAAGGAAAGAGGAGAAGACTAAACAGCATAAGCAGAATACTATGCCCCGTTTCACGGGCATAGTAAGAAGAAGAAATGGCTGGAATACAGGACCTTAGTCGTTGCACGACTAGGTAAAGCGATGTCCGGAGAAGGATGAAACTAAACAGCATAAGCAAAATACTATGCCCGTTTCACGGCTAGTAATGATGGTGTATTGACGAGTTGAGGTGAGTTGAACCTATGGATTCTGTACAACCGTTAGTGCCGCTGTGAGGAAAAGACCCCGTTCTTCTTCTGATAGCATGCGAGTCATAGAGGTCTGAACAACAGGGTATAATCAGGGTACAAGTCAACCTAGTAAATTGGATAAAATTAATATGATGAATTAGTCGTTTTGATAAGCTTTCAATGAAGATGTCCACATCAAAATGTTGGGAGTGAACTTTCTTGGCAAACTGTTCAGAAAAAGTCTAAGAAAAACTAGGGTCCTGAAGTTTTTTTTTCCAATACTGGTTCAAGTAGGGGGTAGTGATTCTGACGAAATGCCTTATTGTTAAGTCATTAAGGGTTTCTTATAGATTATCACGGTCTACTGAATCTCAACCTCCGAAAGCTGTGATAATTTCATCTGCTGATGTGTCATTGGCTAAAGTTAATCCCCTAGTCCGTGTGGCTAGAGAGGTTAACAAATTGCAGGTGGCAGTTTAAATCTATTCGCAAGGTTCGAGAGGGAAACTGTATGGAGAATGTTTATTTCTCCAGCCCAAGCTGGTAATTGAAGCTGCCTCCACGCTTGGAAGATGTCTACGGAGTTTTCCCTACTTCCATGAAAAAACACTGTAAAGGGGGTAATCTCTGGTGTTCCTTAGAGTGTTTCTTCCTGAAGATTATTCGTGAGGCTCTTGTGCAAGTATACTGTCTCTAACTTTTCCGTTTGAGCGTCGGTAGATGGCAAGTGGAAAAAATTTCCCTCTCTGTTGTTTATTGACCTTTCGTTTGAAAGAAACTCCCATACAATTTCTCTGGTTATCAATTGTTCCAAGTTAGAAACGATGTTGCTGCAGTAATCCGCTGCTTCAAATGTCAGAGACTGGTTCATGTGGCTAAAAAACTGTAAAGGAGTCCGAGATGTGTAAGATGTGGATCTGCTCATAGTTTTGATGATTGTGATAAAAAGAAGTCCTTGTTTGTTGCGTTGTGGTGGGCAGACATTCAGTTCTTGCCCGCTGCTGGCTTGTCACACTTATCATAGATGAAGAAGAAAGATTCAAATATTAGATCAGAAAAACATATTTCATATTCCGACGCTGTTAAACTTGTTTAAAAAGAGATAGTGGCTCAAGAGCCCAGAAAATTGGGGATCGTAATAAGCAGTCTGTTTCACATCTGTTCGGGCACATAGTGAGAATTATAGTGGTGGTGGTGCTGTTAACTCACTGTTAGGGTTCGCCAAAAGACTGACTCTGTTACTCAGCTTTTGTCTCAGAAGGATAAAGTTACCTGTGAGGTTGGAACAAATACTGAGAAGGATGAAGTTCACACGAACTGAATTATCCCATTTTACTTTTTCATCATTCCAGAGCTGTGGTGCCTTTTGGTGCATATATGCATGAATATTTTTTTCACTACGAAGACTAGAAACAGTGATGATATTGCAAAACTTTAATTTCCCGTGGTATGGATAAATTTTGTTGATGAGAAAGAATGTTTCGACTGAAGAAATATTGGCATTTATCAAAATCCTATCAATGCTGTGGATTCTTTGTAAATTTTTTGTTCTTTTTATGACTTTCTCCATTCCACATATGGAATGCTCCAAAGTTTGAGTGCTCCTGGCCAGAATGAAAAAGTAGGTATATGATCTGGCCGATTCTGGCCCTGATTTAATCTGTGGTCCAAGAAACAGTTGAAGCTCCGTTTGAATTTCACATCTTAGTGGTTATGTTTGTATGAGGGAGGATAGCCATGACGATGATGGTGTTCATGGTGGTCTGGCTTTTTTTTTATTAAGAAGTATTTGCCTATAGGTTTATTAATATTCCATCCATCCAGCCAAGCAAGATGGTATGGAGGTTCGGCTGTTAAAATCTGCCTTGAGAATAGTTTTTTGAATGTGGTAATTTTTAATAATCCTTGTTTACATTTGCAAAGTTATTTTTTTGGATGACGTATTGGGTAATTTAGATGGTAAGATTGTCGTTTGTGGGGATTTTAATGCTTATAATCAATTATGGGGCAGTTATAAAGTGATAAGAATGGTAAGATTGTAGAGGATTTTATTGAGAGTTTTACTTTAGTAGTTCTTAATGATGGTCGGGGTACTCGACTGATCCTCGCTCTGGCAAAAGTTTTCGCATCTGGGATCTTACCTTGGTCTCTTAATAATTTAGCTGCTGTTAGTTCTTCGGATGTTTCTCAATGTAGCATGGGTAGTGATCACTTTCCAGTTTTTAATCAACATTTTATTCGGTGTCTGGTATTCAAATAATTGTCCTAGACCTTACCAGAGATGGGTCATTTAAAGATGCTGATTTGGGTTAATTTTCAAGGATAACTGTACTAGTCTTTTTTCAGATGCCGAAAGTCCCTTGAGCCTGATTCTGTTGATTCATTGGAATGCAGGTTTCGCCGTAATATTTCCTTGGCGGCTGATAATTCCTGTTCTTTCTCCCAGCAGAATTTGCCTAATAAAAATCCTGTTCTTTTGTCGAAATGGAATTGATAGTTGTAGGATCTGTTTTGAAACGTAGCAGGCTCAAAAAAACTGCTATTAATCTCGGAAATTTGAAGACGTTCTGGCATACAGAAAGCAAAAGCTTGTACTCAGCGTGTAATTAGGCAAGTCACAAAAGGACCATTGGCAGAAGTTTTGCGGTTCAATTAATGAAAGACCCTAGTAGTGTAATTTGGAGAAGGTTAGAATTTTCGGGTAATAGAACATTCAGAGATATCCCAACTCTTAGAGTCATCGTAATAAAGCTGTTGTTTTAGATGAGGATAAGGCAGATCTTTTTGTGGAGACATTCGCTGCGGTTTCTATTAATGAAAATCGTTCGCCTGAGTTCTCTCGTAATGTTGGCAAGCATAAAAACCAGTGTCAATACAATAAATCGGTATACTAAGAATCCTACTGATGACGATTTCTCAATGTCTGAACTTAATTATGCTATTTAATTCTGTGAAAAGATTCTCCTGGTAAAGATGGTATTACTTACGGTATGTTGAAACATCTTGATACTGTTGGAAGAGCTGCTTTGCTCGATCTTATAAATAAGAGTTGGTCTGAGGGTATCTGTCCATTTCTTGAAGAGGCGTGTCTTGTCCTAATTTTAAAGCATGGTAAATGATTCCCTCATCCCTCTTCTTATCGTCCAATCGCTCTACTTTGTGGTTTTGCAAGATTATGGAAAGGTTTGATAAATAATAGGCCAAACATTGTTTTGGTTTTCTTGAGAAAAATCATCTCTTTTTCAACCCCATCAAATGGTTCCGTATAGGTCCCGGACTACTGATCATCTTGTGAAGGCTTGAGTCTGATCATTAACAAAGTACTCTGTATAAAGAACGACCCTTGGTGTCCTTTTTTAGAATATAGAGAAAGCGATGATATGGGTTTGGATGATGTGTGATTTATAAAATGTCTCATCTTGTATTAGTAAGAATTAATCAATTGGGTTGGTAGTTGGATTAATTAAAGAGAGGAGAATTCAGGTCAAAGTTAAGGGCACTTTTTCCAAACTGTTACGTTAAATGGGGTTCCCAAGGGGATGTTTTGAGCCCTACTTTTTTTTGATAAGGTAAATTATATGGATAGGAACATCCTTTACCTCACGGGGTATCTTTTTCACAATAATGCAGAGATGTTGCTTTGTGGAAGACTCACGTAATGTTCCCTTTTTGACTCGAAGCTTCAAAGGCTTCTGACTCTGTCAGCGATTGGTGTAATGGATTGGGGTTTTAAAATTTCTTCTCAGAAGTCTGTTTTTTTATTTTGTTAGTAATGCCAAGCATACTGAGGTAAAATTTTTAAGTTTAGTGGTATCAGATTAAGCAGCAAGTGAACTTTGAAGTTTTTTAGGTTTTATCTTGATATCAAGTTGACTTGGCATAAGCATATTGACTCATTGTTAATAGGATTGTAACTTAAACTTATTTGCTGCGGTGTATTTCTGGGTGTGATTGGGGTTCTGATATTAAAACTCTTGTTCGTTTATACAAAACCCTTATTCGCCCTGTATGGATTAATGGGTGGGTGCGAGTCTTATGATTCTCGTCGGAATGTGAAGAAAAGGTTTGGTACTTTTGTCATATACACTGCCCTAAATTGCAACAGGTTGCTATTAGGGCACATCTCTGCTTCCGTCGGTGGAATGTGGCGATCCTCCACTTAAACATAGAAGAACTTTTCTTGGGAAAGTTTCAAATCAGCTAAGCTTGATTCACATAATTTCATCTGTGAAAACTATTTTTGGCTGATTGTTGGCAGTATCATTATCAGATATTACAAAAATTCTTAACACCATGAACCTTTTGGGATGAGATTCAGCAATATTCATTATTCTGTTTTTCCCTACTGTGCCCATTGTTTTCTTTTTTTGCCATCTTGAGGAATTCCCATATCTTTGGGGGAGATTTTTGATGCTGTGAGTAATTGGATTTGGACTGTGATCCCAAGAAATGCAAGGCTGATGAGATAATTGGTTTGAATTGGGGTAAATTACTTACATATTTTTACGATGGGAGTAAATTGTGAGGTCGTGCTAAGGTTGGCTGTGGTTTGTATATTACCTCATTTGTCTTTAGGCAAACTTTTAGGCTAACTGACGGTGTTACAAGTATATACTGCTGAGCTGGATGGTATTCTTAAGGCTCGCCAGTGGATTGAGGAGGTACGTACCATTACAAGGTTTGTATTTTTTTTTTTCTGATTGTCCTCAGGCTCTTTCAGCTTTGTCATCAATTTAGCACATTCGGATTGTCATTGAAATTCAACATCTGTTTTTCATCTTTAAGTTGTGTGGGGTCGGTTTTCCTTCCTTCTTGGGGTCCCAATCACTCTGTGTGGTTCGTGGCAATGAGGGGGCAGATATAATTGCCAGATGCCTCTAGGAAGTGTGAGATTGATATTCCTGTTTAAATTTTGGCCTCTCAGAGATTAATCTTTATAGGTCTATATGCTAACGATTGGCAGAAAGATTTGGTTCTGTTCATTCTCCAAATCGACATAAAGAGCATTAGACCTAATTATCTCTATCTCTAGAGTACTAATTTTCGGCGTAAGAGATGAAGTTATTATTCCCAGGCTGAGATTGGGTAGGTGTGCCCTTATTCATATCTTTTCTTTGGAGGCACCAAAATGGTTTTTTGTGATGTCTGTTGGGTTCCAGATAACAATAATGAAGAGTGTAGACTAAGAAGTACTTAAGTTTAAGAAATAGTTCATAAGGCAAAATAGTGGCTATTTTTATAAAATTGTGTACAGGTTGACCCTTTCCAATTTTCATCAAGTCATCTTTGGCATATATTAAAACACATACAAACATTTATTTCACAAACTTTCCAATTAAAAAGAGCCTTAATAAGTTCATTTACTGATTTGTTGAAAATGGTGGGCATCTCCTTTAGAACTACAGTGGTGGACTTAAGTACTTCTTCTTTCTACTTCTACACTCTTCAAATCATTTTTTTTCTTTATTGTTTAAATATGATGAGCAAGGAAGTCCTTTTTTTGATAATTTGAGTTTAATGGTGCTAGTCCCTTAATTTGGTGAGATTTTTGGAGGAATCACCTCCACTTGAGGCTGTTTGGTCAATTTAATAGAAGCTGTGATATAAAATTTAATTACGCGGCGTGCTTGGCAGTCCTGGGCCTTAGTCCAGGGTTTTTCTGTTTTAATATAGCTGTCCTCCAGTTTGTTTTGTTTTGCTCCTTTTTTTATGTGTCCTTTTTATTTGTTTTTGGATTTGTTTTCTTTTTTCCTTTACTGTTGTGGCACAAAAACTCCGTTTGAGTATAGTGCCAAGGCAAACCATTCAACCAACCAACCTTCTCCCCCAGTTTGGGGATAAGACACGCCCCCGTTGCCTCTTTGTCACTAGCGTCCGTATCGAGATATCTATAATGCCTTCTGCACACGGGTATGCTAAGGAATTGGCGCAGATGTAAGAACTGCGTTTAATGTCTGAAATGCCCTTTGACCACTGACCACACAGAGGCGAACACCCTTTCTCTTCACAAATGCGATAATTGCCACAGATACCTAGAAAACTTCTGACTTGTTTGACGTTCACGGGTATCGGCCAATCTTTCACCGCTTCAACTTTTGCAGGATCAGTTTTTAATGCATCCGGCGTTTAGTTACCACATACCACTGGCCTAAAACTATTTATAATACTCGTTTCCAAAACTTAAAAGAATAAAAACCCCTGCTTCATGGTACCGTGAAATTAATTTATGGCTACTGGTAGTAAACCCAACCCAACAGGTGTCGATCCTGCAGATTATGATGAAGTTGCTAACAGCATCAATAAGAACGTTGCTCAGTTGTCGAAATATGCCAGTTTTGGATTTATCTACCCTTCCATCTTACCTCCCGGCACCTGTCCTCTGTCCTACCATTTATGGGAAGTTTCTGACGTTAAAAAGGTAAACAGGCGTAAAACAGGGGGACCAGATGGCATTCCAGCTGCCATAATCCGTGAATTTGCGTATGAGCCTCAGAAAAAAAACCACTCACAAACTCTTAATAGTTTTCTTACCAAACTGGGTAGTTCCTTTCACTGGAAAAAGGCTGGTGGTATTCCCTTGCCTAAAAGTACTCCCCCATCTTGGAACCATTGTGCCCGTATCATTAACAGATCTTTGCCAAATTGGCAGACACGTTTGTTACAGATGGATTCTGTCTGATTCGAGGTAAGTTAGATCATATCAGTATGGTAATCGTAAGGGAGTGTCAAAATGTCACTACCTGGGTTCACACTCATCAACAATTTTTTTTCTCATGGCAGATATGCCAAGGAGTCAAAGTCCATTGTTATAACAATTTTAGCAGGCTTTTGATTTATAAACCATAAATTGTTTAAAAGATCCTCCTGGACTTAGCGCACGACCATCAGTGATTCCATGGCACAAATTGGTCCTTGGGGTTTCTTTGGGCTAAGTCAAACAAGTGCTGTGCGCACGGATCTCTCTGATGGTCGTATTCTGAGCCTTAAATATGTTGATGATTGACTATTTTGAAAATATCCGCGTATACAATAGTAAATATGTTTATGCAAAACACCCTGGATGAATTTAGTCATGGGCTAATGACAATGATATGAAACTGAATCCAAATAAGGTGTTAACATGACTGTGAGTTTCTTGAAAAACAACCGCCAGGTGCCACGTTACCAAATTGTTCAAAGGAAATTTTTTAAAGATAGTCGATAAATAAAGTAAAAATATGGGGTTTACTATCAGGTCCGATTTGAAATGGTGACAACCATATTTCAGACGTTATCGCCAAAGCAAATAACAAGCTGTACCTGTTAAGTAAGGGAGGCAACAGACCTGTGCAGGGCCGGGAGCTTAAAATTACCCTTGCCAGCACCTTTATTACACCTTAGAAAAATGTAAGTGCCTGCACCTCTACATGTTGTTGCTGGATTTCCCGGGGGTTTCTCTCCCTCTGGGTGCTCAGACTACTCTACCTACTTTTACTCCTTCATCTCTATCCTACTTTTCGAACCCAGGGATGATTTGTCTGGATACTAGGTTTCTGATCCCCCAGTCGGATTTAGAGGCGCGAGCCTCGGGATAATCAGACTCAATCAGTGATGCCTATCTGGGGTACCGGACAACAGACCCTATAAGCGGTGAAGGTGCAAACCCCACACGGAACATCAGGAGATGGGGGGGTTGTCTCAGGGATCTTTCCACAATGGAGCAGCATTCTCCAACATCTCTTTTGTTCTTGCAAAAAACAGTGTGGGTGCCAACTGGTGCTGTGATACTCCTTCTTTCTTTCTTCTGTTCCTTTATGAGTAAGTAGGTCCATATGTATATACTTAGGTCAAACCAAATATGGTGAAATGTACCTGCTGCCATGTAGGTGGGTTCGTGGGTCGAAAAAAGGCTAAAGGGACCATCCCTGACAAAAAAGGCAAACTGCTGCCTTGCAGAGTGTCACCGTGCAAGACAAAGGCTAGGGACCTTCCCAACAGCAAGGGTTTGCTGGACATGGCGATCCAGAACTATTTAGCATAATGAAAAGATGAATTGTTCACAACTAGCACCAGGGTTTTAAAGCCCATGATTAAAGGCGGTGCCTTCTGAGTCAACATGGTCTAGACCAATATGCATGATGGGTCGGTCCTAAAGCTAATGGGACGCCCAACACTGATATTGACAAAAGATGCCCATGGACAAATTGTTAGACGCAAAAATGTTTCATCATTAGCAAATTTAATGGTTCCAGACATTTTCAACAACAGCCAAGAAGAAGAACTCGCACATGAAGCACAACTGTATGATATCGAGTATCCTGCATACAAGCACACCGATTGTGCACAGTGAAATTACTAAGGAGATATCCATGGATATGCACTTATTACAGCCTCTGCATGGAAGAACAAGAGAAATGCAGATACAGGAGGTGTGGGGTCTGTTGGGGTTTTCTTTATCACCAAAGGCTCTCTAAGTCATGTGCCAACCTTTTCAACTTTAATGAGCGCATCTTGAAAAAAAAAAAAAAAAAGGGCTTACACGGAGGGCAATCCTGAAACAACACTCATTTGCTGTTAAGCCCCCACAAACGACTACCAGAGAAAACTGGTCTCTCACTTTTACCATGAACATTCCACTGCCACAGTACAGTTCCAGCCATAATCTTTGTACACCTGGAGATTACAACGCTAAGCTTGGGCCGGGGGGGGGGAAAACCCGGGAACCCCCGCGATGTTCACTGCAAAACGAGTCTAACAGAAATGGCAAGTACATGAAGGCCTTAATGGAACAATTTAACCTTGGTTGCCAACTAATAACCAAATTACAAAATCTTCAGGTAGGAATGTGACCACACGCGCCCCAAATGGAGAAACTGTCCAACTGGACTTATTCGGGTCAGAAAGAAAGTGGATTACAGAAGATTAAGAACCTCAAGAGCCTCAACACTTGTGAGCTGTTAAGTCTGATTTCACAGAATTGTATCTTGCCGGGCCAGATAAGTTATCGTCAGAGTACAAACCACCTACCAGAGATCCCATGAAAAACAATAGACTGGAGGAAGGTAGTGGGGATACAAAGCTTTGTGAGCCCTATACGTGCTAGGCGGACATGTAACAGGTTTCAACACTCTTGTTGATGAGCATGAAGAAAAGCACTCCAGCGCCCAGTTATATATAATGTCCTACTCAGCCAAACAAAGAAATGGCATTGGAGATGCTACCTAGAAGAAAGAAGAAGACTACTGCCTTTGCCTTCAAACGACAAAGTCAGCAAAGCAGAGAAAAAACTGAAGTCTTGCAGCCAAGACAGCACCGTACTAAATCCACCTAGAAGCTCCAAAAGCAGAACCTTGATGTGCTAAGGCTGCACTGATGACGCTTCACAATGTGGGTGCTTGGGGAGCATGTTAAGTCCAAGGCGCAGCATTTGCCGCCCTACATCTTGAAAAACAAGCATGCTGCTGCTTGGGAGGCCCTGAGGGCGTGACGATAAGGGCTACCCACCTATAAGAACAAAGGTGAAAACAACTGAAGAGAAGAGCGCCTGACACATGGTTTTCAGCACTTTAGTTATCTACTTGGCAAGCCAGTTAAGAATAATAACACTAACCTGATGAACCTTTCTTCAATCACAATTATAGCCGACACCATTCCATCAGACTGGACCTTTTCACTATGGAAGGAGCTTCAGATCGCCTGAAGAAAACTGAAGAAACACCAAGGCCTGGTCCCGACAACATTTCCTGCAGTAGTCTGGAAGAACCCTCTATTCATGCTCAACTGTAGAATTTTGTAATAAAACACCTACATGGGAAAAACAAACCGCTGCCTTTTCAACATCGATCATCTGTCCTTCTACCAAAGAAAGGCGACCTCCAACAACCCAAAACTACAGAGGGAATTACACTGTCAACACTGGCATCTAAGTCTCACAAACCCTGCTGCTCAACAGGATCACTCCTCACATAGATTACATTCTCAGACGGAACCAGAACGGTTTCGCAAGGCAGATCAACACTACTCAGATACTTGCCCTCAGTAGGATCATAGAAGAGTTGAGAATTTCCAAGAGAAAAGCTTCAATTGGTTCGTAGATTTTTCTAAGCTTGTGACTGTAACAGGGATGTGGTGTGCTTGCATTTTTTTTTAAATTTTTTTTTTTTTTTTTTTTTCTTTTTTTTTTTTTTTTTTTTCCCCACTCGCCGGCTGCGGTGTCCCAGATGAGACTGTTAAGGCAATTGCCATCAGGTATGTTGATAAACCCATATAGCTTTGTGCAGACAATGGGATGGGCCCAAATAGGCTTGTTCTAACAACTACTGGAATCCTTCCAAGGAGATACTCTTGTCCCCTATCTCTTTGTAAGTCGTGCGGTTGAGTACATCATCAGGACAGAAGTCTTGACATCATGAACGACAAAAGGACTCACATCAAAACCAAGCGTTCCAGACGTAAAATGGGTCAGCATCTCAACAGACCTGATCGCATGATGATTCTAGCTCCTAACAGCGATCTGAAATGTGGTGCACAAGATCAACAACATCAATTCGAGAATGATGCAGACAAATCGGCCTACATCTAAATGCCAAGAAGAATGAATATGACGTCAAGAGGAGAGATCATCAAACTATCTGCCACAGCAGATGGTAGCAACTCAAAAGAGGTCAAGGACTCAAGTATCTAGGGTCCTATTGTTGCCGACAGCAAGAAAGACTTCGTCCCGGAAAAAGGACAAGCTTGGAATCCTGCCACAATAAACTACACCACTATGGCAATCTGGTATTCTCCAATCAACCAAGCTGAAATTCTTTAGAGGCTGTGTTAGTAGGAGTATACGTTTATGGATTTGAGACCTGGACCATGAGAAAGAGCTACAGGATAGACTGGATGGCACCTACACCAGAGTACAAAACATATCCTGGCGCGAGCACAAGACCAAGCACAGATATATGGAGATTCGCCCTCCAATTTAATCTTCTGTTGCCCAACGGCCGCGTGACACGATTTGACGGTGGGTCACTGTCATCGTGCGATTGACCAAGTAGTCGCAGACGTCACATGTTGGAACTTACCATGCCCAAAAACAGGGTAGTTCGCCCCTTTAACTACATTTGATGTGATTGCTCGAGGACTATACAGCAGGATCAATCTGACATCCCCAACCTATGACAAACAGGGACATTTGCGCTGCCGCTAATGGTGAACAGCATATCGGCTGCGGCCGTAGATAGATAGGACATGTTAAAGTTTGCTAAGAAAATTTAAGCTCTCGTTGTGACTTGTTAATCTATTTACTAGAGGGTATGTACCGCCTATAAGAATCTGCTGTTCCGGTTTGGAATGCTGGTGACAACTGCATATCAAATTCATACTTGCAAAAACTCAGAAAAGAGCAGTAGAATAATTTAGGCTTTTTTGACTACACCCTTACCACTTACTCACATGCCCGCCTTTGAGCAACGCAATTTCGTTCTTAGTCTTGTAAGATCGCAGGGAAAACTATTCCAACAAGTTGTTCCTGATTATACTAATTCAAACGAGTGTTGTAGAATTGGTACCAAAACAGGTTAAAGGACACGGTGCAATATTCAAGAAGAAATAGTACCAAAGCTATGGAAATCAAGTGCAGAATATATCGTTATAGAAATAGTGCTATACCATATTTGGTTGATCGTTTGATATTGACTTTTTAATTAACGTCTTAAACCTGGGTTGGGTGTGCCAAATTTTATTGGTTTTAGCGAACAAATTCAGTTATAGTTTATATTCATTGGTAATTGTGCGTTGAGGTATTGGATGATATGTATATATGGATATGAATTATAATAGGAAAGATTAAACGAAAAACTTACCTGTTTGAAGTTCAACTTATTTTGAGGAATCGGAGGAGAGATTACGTGAAGATCCCGTTCGACACGTGACGGCAATCTTAAGTGATATGAGGCAATAGACAGCCTCAAAGAAAATAAAACTAGAAAGATACGAAACTCCTCCTCGAAGTTCATATGAGGCCTGAGGGATGGAAGCGGAGGGCACGTAATCTTCACTCCGATTCTCATAAATAAAGATTGAAACTCCAACAAGTGGTAAGAGTTTTCATTTCATCTTTCTATTTTATCGTAATCTCGTGCGTCTATTAGTGAAGCATTTAAAGCTCTATGGCCTCATATCTGCAATATCTACGAGTCACATAAATTAACACAAGCAGTACCTTGAGAAAATTAGTAACGATACAAATTGGTTTTGAACTCTTCAACATTAAATTTTATCTGTTAACACTGCTTAAAAAATTTTTGTTTGGGGTATGCTTTTAGTCAATCAGTGTACTGTAAATGGCACTGCCTGTACCCGATAGACAACTTTGTCTTGTAACTTTAAAAATTGTGCGAATATAAAACTCCAAAGGGGGATTAGTTTTTATCCATATTTGCTCAATTATTTTCATTGAGAAATGTAACTGTGAAACTTAAAATTTGTGGGGAAAATTTTACCCCTAAAAAGAAAATGTCTCAACGGTCTTTGTGGAGGGTGTCAAGAATATATCTGCAGTATATTTATCAATATCTCTGCGTGAGAAATTTTACAAAAACATTCTTCCCTGTTTCTTTGGGAAATTTGTGGGGAGGAGTTTACCCCTAAAAAGAAAAAATCATGTAGCAACTGTCTTTTGTTGAGGAATTTCACACTCCATTTCGGGGTTCTGGATTTTCCAAATATAAATATATTTGTAACTTGAAAACAACTGTTTGCAAAAAAAAATTCTTTTTAACAAACTTTTCTGATGTCAAATACAACCTTACAGGGTATATTCTACATATGTTCTTAGGGTCACTTCTTTGACCTTATGCCATAACTCATGCGTGTGTGAGAAACTAACGCTTGCGTTACGATACTTTAGTAGCCAAAGGGTTAATAACACCAAATTAACAGTAATGTTTCACACGATAACAACATTGTGGACTGCGCCCACGAAACCCGGATTAAGTCGGAAAATTTTCATTTTGAGATCACGTGCAACCAATCGTACTATAAAATAGTTGCTTATCACCATATTTGGTTTATCTTTTGAATAATTTTGACTTTTTAATTAACGTCTTAAACCTTGGTTGCTTGTGCCAAATTTTATGTGTTTTAGCGAACAAATTCAGTTATAGTATTATTATATTCCATGTAATTTGCTGCGTGCGGTTGGAAGTATTATGGAAATCTCTTATCATACAAGATTAAAACGAAACTACCTGTTTAAAGTTCATCTTTCATTTTATGAGGAATCGGAGTGAGAGATTACGTGAAGATCCCGTTCAACACGTGACTGGCAATCTTTAAAGTGACAGAGGCCATAGACATCCGCAAAGAAAATAAAACTAGAAAGATACGAAAACTCTCCTGAAGTCATTTATGAGGCCTGAAGGGATGGGAGTGGAGGGCACGTAATCTCTCACTCCGATTCCTCATAAACTAGATTGAACTTCCAGGTAAGTTTCGGTTAATCTTTCTATTTTATTTGTAATCTCGTGAGATATTACGTGAAGCCTTTAAAGCTCTCTGTCCTCATATCTGGCAATATCGACGGTCACATAAATACACCAAGCCAGAACTTGAAGAACATAGTAACATCAATTGTTTTAACTCTTCAACCATTCATTTTAATGTTAAACTGTACAATTTTTTTTGGGGTCTGCTTTCTCATCAGTGTACTGTATTGTCACTGCCTGCAACGATAGACAACTTTGTCTTGTACTTAAAAAACTTGTGATAATAAAACTCCATGGGGCTAGTTTTTATCCCTATTTGTCTCAATTATTTTGCATTGAGAAATGTAACTGTGAAACTTAAATTTGTGGGGACAAATTTTTACCCCTAAAAGGAAATGTCTCAAGTCTTGTTGAGGGATGTCAAGAAATATCTGAAGTATATTATCAAATCTTTCTTGAGAATTTACACAACATGCTTCCCTGTTCTTTGGGAAATTGTGGGGAGCGAGTTTTACCCTAAAGAAAAAATACATGTCTCAACTGTCTTTGTTGAGGAATTTCCTTCCATTCGGGTTCTGGAAATTTTCAAATATAATATAGCGTACTTGAAAACAACTGTTGGCCGAAAACTTCTTTTTAACAAACTTTTATGATGTCAAAATACACCTTACAGGTTATATTCTACATGTTTCTTGAGGCTCACTTCTTTGACATGCATAACTAATGCGTGGTGAGAACTAACAGCTTGCTTACCGATCTTTAGTATCCAAAGGGTTAATAACACCAAATTAAATTAATGCTTAACACAGTTGTTTATAACACAAATTTGTGACCTGCATCCCACGAAAACGGATAAAGTCGGAAAATTTTCATGTTGAGATATGCGCAGGATTTACAATGTGATAAAAAAAGCTTTAAAATGATGTGTATCAATGTAAACATTTCACTTCTTTTGGCCATCAAAAAATCAAAAAAGATGCTTGACATTCTTTTGTTTTCTATTGATTACACAAGATCTCCTTACTCCAAAAGTGCTAATGGCGACTTTGTCCTGGTTTTGTGGGAGCAGAGCAGGTCACATTTTGTTAACAGAATGTTTATTCTGTCTAAAAGAGGCTGTTACTAGTCTATGTAGCAGAACACAATTTTATAATGGTTTCACTGTCTGAGAACTGCCTTTTTGGCAAAACCTTTGTTGTTCTTTGGATTGTTCGCCTGTAAAACCTTCTATATGTGATTCATTTTTTCCAACACGCTGTGCTCAAAATGTCCTCTACAGGTGCACTGGCATTGTCTGCCGCTGAGTAGATGCTGCCATTGTAGAATGAGCTTGGTAGATAGTTGTGTATAACCCAGACGATTTCATGACGGTTTTAAGCCACCGGCGATGGTTTGTCTTTTGTCACTGCTTATTTGTTTTTTGGTCGTTGGAAAATGAAAACTGATAAAACAGGGCTTTTGCGAACCCCGCAAGTCTTTTGTTATCTTAAGGAGAATCGTACAACGAATATCAATTATTATACATATATACTCTATAAAATAAATATGACCACATATCGAGTGGTTTCATCTAATAAACGGAAATATTAACCACAAAATGAATTAAAACCACTTAGTCTGACCATGCTGTATTTAAAATTCCCAGCTAGTGTATAACGTTATGCGATACCGCGGCACGTTTGTGTCATACACCACCATAGGAAATGCACATATTGAAAGCGTCACATGTGAAGGGTATGACCTTACTGTGCCGTCCGTTTATCCCATAACACGACATACATATCCCATATACCTAGCGCGAATTTCAAATAGCGCATGGTCAGACAAAATGTTTTAATTCATTTTTGTGCGTTAGTATATTCCGTTTTTCAATGAAACCAATCGATATGTGTTACAATATTATTTTTTATAGCGTATGATATTGATAGTTTATGTTCTTAGTTATTCGTAGTACGGTTCTCCTTTAATGTACTGTAATAAATATGGGCTGTACACACAGAATTGCGTTCTGAGGTAGCATCCAATGAAGACCATGACCAACATTCCCGGTTTGCTTGCTTCAGGAGTCTCTACATGGAAAACAATTGAGTTTTGCAAGTCTGTGTTCTCTGTCCCGAAAACTAGTGCGGTAGCATAATCTAACTTTCAAGGTGAGAGGTTTTAAGTCTAGGCTTCTTGCTGGAGACATATGTTGTCCGAATATATGTCAAATACAATGCGTACTCCCAAATTTCTGTATAGTTGGCTTTGGAGGGGGGGGGGCGGCGTACGTAGTTGAAGACTTCCTCGCATGAATCGGTTGTTATTGGGGGAGCCGTTTTTTTTTTTTTTTCCACATTAAAACTTGTTTATGAGAATCAAAAAACTGCGATAAGAAAGAGCACACCCTGCTACGTTCATTGCACTATATCCTAACTATTTTGTGAAAAGTTATGTCAGTTAAAAATTTCACAACCTCCGATGTGTGTCCTGTATTTGTCAATGTTTTTCCTTGAACAAATTCAAACCACCGCTTAATATACAGAGTCATATTGTGTTTGGTTGCCTTTCTCCATGCGCTGCTGTAGTATCTCTATGGCTTTGCTTGAGAGATCAAAGGACATGTCCTGCGACCCTGCAACAAAGCCAGATCAAGACGGTATGTAATGCGGGGTTTTTCACCTTGCTACTGGTTGCAACAACAACCGTGGATGTTATTAATGTCATGGGTCTTCTGTGCACATGCCTTAGAACCTTGCGGAACCATGTTGAAGTGCGGCCAATTGGGAGCGAATTTCAGGTAAACCTTTGCTTTGTCTTGGGTTTGTTATTTTCTGCAAACCTGGCCAATAGCCAGAGAAAGTGAGGAAGCATTAAAAAGTACTTCTGTGCTCCAGTCTAGAGAAAATGCATCAGTAGCTATTGCCCCTGGATCTGGTTGTAAAGGATACAACTTAGGTAATTGAATGTTCAGTCTGAAGCCCCAAATAAGTCTATCTCTGGGTTCCAAGGTTTTAAAATAGTCTTTGAACACCAATTTATTGCATCACACTCTTTTGATATTGAATTTTCTAGACTGAACTCGGTCAATAGTGTTATGCTTTCTCCTGGTATGTGTGCCAGCCACTATCCAGATTTTACGATGATGTCCATTTCCCACATTTGTTTTACTAGGTATTGATAACGAAATGATTGCTGCCTCCCAATGATTTATATAGGGACTGCAAGTTGTATTATCTAATGACAGACGAACATGGCACGTTTGAGGTATTAGCACAGAATGATTGAAGTCCATAGAATGCTGGACTAGTAGTAGTAGTTCTAAAAGTAATCTCATTGCCAGTAGTTTCAAGAGACTCTGACTCTTTCCATTTTCCCCCGCTGTGGTTTTGAGATTTGTGCACCCCAACCCATGCCGCTTGCATCGGTTTGCAATTCCATTTGGGGTTTATTAAGTTCAATGCATTTTACCGCACTTTCAACATGGTTTTCCCCACCATGTAGGTCTTGTTTGGCTTTCTAGAAAAGGGACATGCTTGATACCGATCGTACATGTCCGTTATTACTATTTACGGGCTTCCGTTTTGTTTTTCTAACTATCTAAAATATAGTGTCCATATTGTACTGCAGGGAAAGGCTGCATCAGCTTTACAATGACCTTGGTCCTGGTCTAATAAACAGGCATGTATTTTCATTTAAAGCTCTGTGCCATTTTTTAGGAAACTGGTAGAGTAATGTGTATATATGTTCTGCGGCAATCAATGATAAATCCCAAGTATTGGATTTGTGCAATGAGATTAAATGGAGATTTCAGGATCTGAATTGGATCCTAAATGGTCAATAATCGGCTGTTGTAGCCTTGACCGAATTGATGCGTTCACTTAATCTTCTCTATAGTGATTGTTATCGTCCATAATATTCCACGTACATTATGCCCTCTAGCTCTGAGTTGGGCAAAAGGGGGCTTCAAAATTCGAACTGTGAAGATTCTGGGTCCTGAACTGAGACCTTGGGCCAGTACTTTATATATTGCCATCTTCCCCTTTCCATGAGAAGTGTAGGTATTTTCTATTGTCTTATACTGCTTTGGGGATGAGTAGGATGCGTCTCGGAGGTCGATAGAAGCCAGTGAAACAGTCTTTCGTTACTAAACGAAATTGCTGTTTGGAAAGTATCCATTTGAATGTAATATTCTCTACATTGTGGTGCGTGCGATTACAATGTGCCAGAATCATTCTAAACCCACCATCTTTCTTAGGTCTAATAAAGATAGGAGGATACATATTGATTCCTTTCATGGCTCTGTTGCCGTGTTTATTCTGTGGAAACATTATCCTTGCGCAAACAGTTGAGTTCAAAAGTTTGCGGTACAACAGCCAAGCGAATGCATCTTGTTGTGTTGTTACTCATCGCCGATCCTGGTGGGATATAGTTTTGGCCAAAGCCATGCTAATGGCTTTGGTGAGAGGTTTTGGAATCTCTGTAACTTGAGATCTTTAGATCTTGTCGATTGGCCGAAACACTATACCAGAGGCCGCCGTACCCGCGGTACGTCGAGCAAATCACAGGTTGATGGGTGGCAAGAGATACCTGTCACCGTTGTCCGTATTGATTTCTCAGGATAGCTTATTAGCCATTATGGTACTTAATCGAGATAGCAGTCTTTCTTGACCTAATGGGATCACCCTGGGTGCATTTACCGAAATAGTTAGTGCCAAATTCCCATGTCTGGATCCATTTTGATCATTGTTGAGGCTGCGGTTTTATCACTATCAGCCGACTTTTGTAGATGTTGATCTTGTTTTGCCAAATTCTTGTAGCTCTTTGGCTTGCTCTGTTGACGTGGTTGAGGCCTGATTATCATCAGGCAGGAAGTAATCCTCATCGACATCGCTTGCCATGCCGTCAGAAAATCCGAATTCGCATGCAGCGTCGGTTTGATTTGCCAAAATCACTAACATCATTCCTCAATCGGCTGTTCCATAATGTCAACAAGTCGGCCTAACATTCCTTCGACCCGTTCCAGCTGTTCTTGTAGCTTCAGAGACTTTGTTGGTTTTAGTTTTTTGCCTTCCCAGCCGGCTTTGAGCTCGTTTCAGCTCGATTTTTGTCCGTTTCTTTGAGTTCTGTTTCGCCGTATCGGCTGACGCTTGCCAGCGGTGCTGTTTCCCTCCGCGGTGCTGAATTTTGAGCCTTGCTTGGCGCTTGCGTTTGACCTGGGTCTTCTTTCTCATGATGTCGCCGCACTTATCGGCGTTCTGCATCGTTAGAACCTTTCATGGTAGATCCTGACTATCCAATGTTTGGATAAGTATACACGATATTGTCGTTTTTTTTTAAACATATAAAATTCGTGTGAAATCTGTTGTTTCGATTGCCAAATTGTCTCCTGAGTGTGACCCTCGTAATGTTCTGAACCAATATACCTAATATTATGGTGTAGGTATATTGGTCTCAGCACTCGTAATGGCGTCGAACGAATTTTGCCAGTCACGTGTCGAACGGGGATTCGCGTAAATCCACGAGATTACGAAATAAAATATGGCGTAGTTTCTGTGAATGAATTTATTGAGTTGGGGGATGTGAGATAATTAGTATGTGGTTGTGAGTGGTGAATTAGGGCTTTTTTAAGTGAGTGAGTGTATGAGGGTGAGTGAGGCGTTTTTTTCCTTTTTTTGTGTGAGTGAGTGACTGTGTGAGGGAGGTGATTTGTATGTATTGTCAGTGGATGAATTTCACAATTGTGTTTGAGAGTGCATGCAAGTACGGTGAGGTTATAGTGCAGATCAATTTGGTGGATTCTTCGGCGTGCAATTAAGTTAATAATCTTTTTTATAAATCTTAATTTAAATTTTCATCGGTTTAGCTATGTTCGCTGATATTTGATATGTTTATATGGTTGTTTTAAGGTTTTGATTATATGACTTTTTAATCTGTCTCTTTGCTGTTTTTATTTGCCTTTGGGCTACAAATGCATGGTTAATAAACCATAATAAATAAATAAATAATAAACAATACTTTCTTTCTGAGAAAGAACATTTAATGGTCGTAGTTAGTTTCAGCCTGCACGTTTTGAGTTCTGAATTCAGTGAAAGCAGCCCGACGTTGCTATTTGCTACCCATCTCTGGCTGCGGATCACATTTGAGAAAATACGTGTTGGGACACGAGAAGAAGAAGAAGACCTATTCCTCTAACCTCTTCTCTGATTAGAATATCTCGGCTGTCTAGTTCTCTAAGACCCGTGAGAGTATTTCCTAATTTCGCTTCGTCATTCTTTGTTCGTCAATTAGTTCCACTCCTCTTTCATTAAGCTCTGATGTCTCTGATTGATTGTCGAACAGCATCATATTGATCGATAGTCCATCACGGACGCCGTCTTAATGGTTTGTATACTATATCAAAAAGAGTTTAACCCTTAAAGCCGGACCAACAGCATTTCTGAACGATCAAAAGCCAGCACTTCTTGTGCTGCCAAGTAAAGCTGTTGGATGGCTCTTTGTAGCAACACCAAATATCATAAGCCAATTATGCACGGCCCTTTCGATTTTATGTTTCTCCCTGCAATGTTTAGCCCCCTTTCCACTGCTCCTCTTTCTTTCCATTCCAAAACGACTGACAAAGGCTTGCTTTCAAAGCTCCGTAACATTCTTAGATTGTGTTGGAAGTCCGCGTAAACTTCGTGCGTTACCTTGGAGTCTGAAAGCCAGCATAGGCGCCTAATTGGTCTTGCTATCCCAGTTACATATTTCAGCACATAATTTGAAATGCGTGATTACTCATCCCAATCATACCAGTGAAAGCATCAGGCTGCAAGTTCATTTGAGGGGGATTTGACATGTGCCAATACAGGAGGAGAGCGTGTTTCATGGTTGGCAAGCAGACGGTTCGAGATGACCTTCACCAACACTTCTCGTCGTGTAATCGGATTCTCCAATTCCAGAAGTCACACTTCTTAAATGTCTTACACCCTCCGCTAGATCACTAACACATGCCCCACGGCGTTCATGTATCCGATTCGCTTGGCGGATAGCTCCATCTATTAGAAAAAAATCGCACCATGGTGTAGCGTGTTGACGATAGAGAGATTTGAGAGCAACTCTTCTGTTTCCTCTCTATCTCTCACTTGAGAGATAGAGCCTATCTCTCACTCTGAGGATAGCTCTATCTCTCACTATGAGAGATAGACGAGTATGGCTTCTCGACCTTGGGACAAAAAATGGGGAACGCCATAGTCCGTGTTTTAATTGGCTTGCCAGTTTTTTTGTGTGTAATAATGATACTTACCTTCGTTTAATGACCACTATTTTTCCCGTAACTTCTGATGTGGAACTTGGTGGAACTGTTTGCGTCCAGTTTACTTACGTTAAAATAACTTATGTCAGTATCCCCTGGTGAAAACTTGGGGAAACCATTTACCCGACTTCAACTCAGTGAGATAACTTGTCCACTAATAACCCTTAGGCGGCGAAAATCGGTGGCTTTTAACTTCCTTAAGGCAACTTTCCAACCGGAAACTCTTACGGACACTCGGTGTGGATTATATACAATGATGGTGTGATAAACTTTCCGCCGTAAACTGCTGGTGGAAACTTGGTGGAATCTTTTTACGCAGACTGTATCTGTGGTGTGATAACCCGGGGGGGGGCACTCACTTTTTTTCAGGTAGGGATGTGCGGCCTCGATTCAAGTTCCGAACTTGGGGGCTTGGCAACGGATTTTGTCTCCGAAAAAGTAGGGGTTGGGAACTGACATTTGAGAAATTTGCAGGCTTGGAGCTGAAAATTTGGCTCATATTCGGTCGAGGCCAAAATTTTCTGAAAAAAGGGGGACCTTAAGAACTGAATTATGCTTCAAACTGGGGTCTTGGCGAAAGGTGGAGAAGTGCGAAAGGGGGTCTTAAGGGCCGCACATACCGTTACCCTTTCCAATGTCTTCAGTGCCCCCCGGGTGTGATAACCTTTCCGCCAGAAATAGCTGGGGAACTCCTTGGTAGAAATATGTTTACGCGACTGGATTTCTCATTTGCAGTCTTTCCGTCAGTAACGCTGGTTGAAAGTTTTTGGAAATATTTTTACGACTACTTTTGTTACGACAAACTATTTGCCTGTAACGGCTGGTGGAAATTCAGTGGAAACCGTTTTTCTTCCGGGTTCCGTTCGTTCGTCTTCGTCCCGCCCGCCGACTTAAACTCTTCAAGACAACCGTTCCATCCAACCGGTTTAACCTCGTGCAAACTGCTTACGGAAACTTTACACAATTTTCTATTCTTACATGACTTTCCACCGTATCTAACTCGTGGCAATAATTTTGCTTCATTTCAACTACTAATATCCCGTTTCTAAACCAAGCTCTAACCGTGAAAATCTCCTACTTTCTGGTCGTTTGGTCGTCCTCTCATATTAATATACTGTGAAATTTTAAAACACCGTTCACGCTCATTCCTTCCTCGGCGGAAATGTAAAAAACTACTTTTTTAAAAAAGCGTTATTACCTAGCCAGTAGCTCAGTGGAAATAATTTCTAATGCCTGTTTTTCCCTTACTTTGCCCAGTGTGGAACATGCGATAGTGTTCCTCTTATTCTATACGTTCGGAAAATAAGCCTATAACAAACCCAAGGCAAACATGTGTTATTATCGAATGTGCAAGTTCGACCCTACGCGGCTTGCCAGTTTGCATTAGCCTTCATCCGAGCGGTTAGGCTACAATGCTAATAGTTAATTTACCCATTCCTGATTGGGATAGCCACCGGTCGTTTATTAAGGTAGCGTTGGAGTTGACAGTTTCCGATCCCTTTTGATGCGAACACTTACTACAGTACAGCAGAGGAACACACGCAATACGGTATATACTCTGTTTGCGGTGCAAGTCTAAATCAAATAAGTTTATTTTAATCTCAAATCTTGGCCTTTGTAGGCCAATTTGCTAGAGACTTTACAACTTTAATCTTACTAGACAGAAACAGAAACAATGGAACTTGGAGGCAGCAGCTTAAACAAGCGCCAATTGCACATTCAAACACACTTGCACGAAACAAAACATAGCCGCGCCGGATGGGTAGGTGGCAAGCTTTGACATGGTTCTTTTTGCCCATTTTCCAAATGCACATGGAGAAAGGGGTATTCAGGTTTTAAT
>JAMKCH010030331.1:0-17278 GCA_023653785.1 Ophioderma brevispina
GAACAGGCATCCACCTGCTTTGTCACCTTGACCACATTCTATATGCTCAGTGATTGTATTGTTTATCCACCATCTTTAGTAAAAGTGATATATGAAGTATGCATCCACCAGCTTTGCACCTGTACCACATGCTATATGTTCAAGTGAGTTTATTTGATCTACATCTTTAAAGTACAAGTGGTCTAGTAAACTATACATCCACCTGCTTTTGCACCTGTACCACATTCTATATGTTAGGTGAGTTTATTTGATCTACCATCTTTAAGGTACAATTGGTCTATGAACTATGCATCCACCTGCTTTGCAACTGTACCACACTCTAATTGTTCAGGAGTGTATTGTTTGATCTACATCTTTGAGGTGGCAGTGATCTATGAACTAGCAATCCGCTGCTTTGACCTGTACCACATTCTAGATGTTCGGGTGAGAGTTTATTTTGGGAATCATACCCTCTTTACGGTACAGTGATCTATGAACTATGCCTCCACCTGCTTGCACCTGGACCACATTCTATATGTCATGTTGATTTTATTTGATCTACCATCTTTATGGTAACAAGTGATCTATGAACTGTTCATCCACCTACTTTGCACCTTGACCACATTCTATATGTTCGGGTGAGTGTATTTTGATTACTATCTTTAAGTTACAGTGATCTATAACATGCATCCACCTGCTATTGCACACTGGACCACATTCTATATGGGTCAGGTGGATTTATTTGATCTACCATCTTTAATGTACAGTGATCTATGAACTAATCTATGCATCCACCTGCTTTGAACCTGACCACTTCTATATGTTCAAGTGAGTTTATTTGATCTACCATATTTAAGGGGTACAAGTGAATCTATGAACTTATTCATCCCCACCACCTGCTTTGCACCTGGACCACATTCTATATGTTCGGGTGAGTTTATTTGATCTATCCATCTTTACTGTCCAAGTGATCTATGAACTATGCATCCATCCGCTTTGCACCTGGACCACATTCGATATGTTTCAGGTGAGTTTTTATTTGATCTACCATCTTTCAGGTACAAGTGATCTATGAACCTATGCTCCCACCTGCTTTGCACCTTGACATTCTATATTGTTCAGGTGAGTTTATTTTGGATCTAAACCATCTTTAAGGTACAAGTGATCTATTGAAAATTATGCATCCACCTTCTTTGCCCCTGGAAACCACAGTCTATATTTCAGGTGAGTTTTATTTGATCTACGCATCTTTAAGGCACAGTGACTATGAACGCTGCATCCATCTGCTTTGCACCTGGCACCACTTCTATATGTTCAGTGAGCTTATTTGATCTACCACTTTAAGGTCAAAGTGATCGATTAACTTATTCATCCACCTGCTTTTGGCACCTGGACCACATTCTATAGTTCAGGTGCGTTTTATTTGATCTACCATCTTAAAGTAACAAGCTGGATCAGAACTGATGCATCCAACCTGCTTTGCACCTGACCACATTCTATATGTTTCAGTAGTGTAATTGTTTGACCCTCAAGGTGCTGTTTAAAATTTGAATACAGAGAAGCTCTCTACTAGACAGTTTACAAAGGTTGTCAACACGTAAACGTACATCTTTTCATCCTGTTGTAAGGCTTGGAAGTGTTCCAGTGATTTCCAATTCTGAGAGTAATACCAGTTGACTGAACTGCCCCTCCTTCCCAAATCCGAGTCCCCTCACTTTCCATGCGATAACCAGAATGATCATGCTCTCTTCCAAACGTGACTGCCCCATGGAGGGTCACCGAGAGCGCTGCGCTCCAAAACGAGGCCGTTTCCAAGCCCGAGCAAATCTGGTTTGTGGTTTGTGCATCCTAGTAATTGGAAAGCCGTTATTTTGGGTGATCCAATATGATACCCGTATCCATGCCCAGTTTTAAAGGACAATTTCCTGTAATGTTACGGAAGATTAATTTTTTGAGTTGACTGATTACACTAATATGCAAAGCTAACAAACGGTACCAAACCGAGTACATAATTGTTGCATCATTAATTTGCTCTGAAGAGAACCCTAATTGAAATTTATGCATTTCCTGGAATTAATGTTCTATCAATAACTTCGCAATCTTTTTACAAAAAGAATTTTATTTTACATACTGTTTTGACAATAACTTGAAATTCCCCCTTTGTAACTTTTGAAGATTCTTTTTGTTTAGGAAGCATCGAAATGTTAAAAACGCCCCATTTCATCGCCAATAAAAATACCAACACGGTATCACCGTTGACTTACAGTTATTTAACGCCGGGCCGGACTGGCAATAAGCTGATGGGGAACGTTTCCAATGAGGCTCCTCGGGTTTGGGCGTTTGGGCTAAATGGGCCGGAAAAGACAAAAAAGATGTACGTCAGGAGGTGTTGTTTTTTTGTTGGCTCGAAGGCCAACTGTTTAAATGTCCAAGACAGGCAAATTCCCATTTCGCCATCCTTTGGGCAATTAGTAAACTTGATACTTCTAAAATTTACTATGATGTTATGGGAAAGATAGCACTTTACAATCATGGATTGCTTTATCTTAATGACATACAATGTCTGCTTGTTCTAACATCCCTGCGATCTGCATGCCGTAAAATTTTGATTGAATGGGACTTTTTTTTTAATCGTACCGGCATACCTTGGCAAAACCCATGTGGCACAGGGTTTTAATTTGACCTAGCACTATCTCATATCAATTTGTTCCATTGTTTTAGTAATCAGCCTTAAAACATATCCCCCCCCCCCCCAAAATACCGCACTCTATTTCGTCCGAATCATCTGGACAATCAGTAAATCCATCGCAGACGCCCTCAACGTCCAATACAAAAGCCATTGGTACACTTAAAACTTCCGTATTCTCCGCACGTAGGCTGAAATCTGATGTAATAAGATCACAAGAAAAATGAGTAAGAAAATGAAGGGAGCATTCTCTTTGTTGCTATCCAAAATATATCATAAATGAACATCCGAAATGTATGTTTGCCGGAAAAAAGATAACTTAAGACACCTTTTCATTTGTTGCAAACAACTGTCATTGCATCCAAGGAGGTATGGCACTTGATTACTAACACTTTCATGTGCAGTGGCCCATATAGGGCGGCAAGATATGTTGAAAAATGAGAAATTTATATAGATGTAGAACAAGTAATTAACAAAGAATTTCAATTGACTTTAGTATGTCACACACGTGACCAAAAAGACAAAGAAGTTTTTTTTACTAGAAAACCACTGTCTCAGTAATGTGCATATTTCATGTCAAAAGCCAGTTTATATGTACCTTCGGTTATACAAAATAAATGGTTTAGATCTTTCTTCTTTCAAAAGTAATTGATGTGCTAATTACTCTCACACACACGTGACCGGCGCTCACCATTTTAGTATTTGAAGGACATAAATTTCTGGTCATATTGAAGAAGGTAGCAGTGTTAACTTTTATTATGAGTTAAAATATGAATATGATCAGTTTAAACCAGAAAACAATTAATTTTAATAATGACTGGCTTAAACTTAATTTATGACGGAGATGTCACGCACGTAACCACCAATGTCATACACGTGACCATACTTAGTGATATAAATTTATCAATTAGTCGGCTGCATCACATACTGTTCTATCCCATATTTTTTGACATTTTTGAGAAAATTCGGTATTGTTAATGTGACGTTTAACTCTTCATAATTACAGAGTTTTAGACTTGGACTCTACCTAATTAATGAGATATTAATTAGCAAATTTGCTCTATGTGCATTTAATTCAAATTTATGTTTTCACATACAGCGCTATATGACATAGATCACTATGTGATGCACTAAAAATAACGTACATGCGTACTTTAACACGGCGATGAATACGTTACATACCGAGCTATCTGTGTTCCATCTAAGAAATCGAAATCGATAAGATACATATATCTACATCACAAACCGATCTATATCAAATCTGCGTCACATTGGAAAAAAAAAAAAAAAAATCTTCGTCACATACTGATCTATAAGTTTACAGTCATATTAAACAGTGTTGGCTAGATAAACCAGCATTTATTTTTCACTGAATTAAAAACTCTGAAGTGTTTTCTTGATGATATTTCCTTTTGCCTGGTAGTAAATGACGCAATCGGTATGTTTCGAGCGTATTACGCAGGGAAGATTTTCAATTGCGATTTTCTCGAAACACGTATTTTGTGAGATAGTTCAGTATGTGATGAAGCCGACGAATTACTAAGTAACGTTTGCTTGGTACTTTTAATTACCAACATTGTTGTAATGACAAAGTACCAATGTGTTTCTGAAATAAATATAAGAATGTGAGTACTTAAATAATCACAGAATTTTACAGTTGAAGTTTGAATTCTAAAAAAACCTTTTTGTCTGAGGTCACAAACGTGACCGAACTTTATTTGCCTCTCATGACAAAATGACCAAGTGAAAACATTATTTTTGGTTAGGTGTGGACTAAAGGTTACTCATTATACCAAAAGTAATAACAGATTGGTTATATTGGCAAAACGGTATTGGGTTGAAAATCAAAATTTACCATTTTTAGGTCACAAACGTGCACGTGACCGAAGAATGACCCATTTACAATTACAATATTGACGTTGTGTGTTTTAGGTGTTTTGTTGTGGGCTAAGTAGGTGACTTGTGCTTTGAGGTGCAATGATTATACGAACATGCTAATAGGTGACTTAGAACCGAGGCGCAAAATATCATGGGTAAGGCGCATTTTTTCACCCGTGGCCAAGAATATCGCTTATGACCCGAAACTTTCAGCCCACAGACTCTACCCATTCAATTTGAACATCGCTCACTAGGAGATTGCTAGGCTTAATTGCTAGGCCCCGTTGGAGCTATCCTTTAAATCAAATCAATGGGAGGTTACTTGTGTTGCTGTTCAAGGTGTGACCACGGGCACGCTGTCCTTCCGAAAGTCTTATGCAACTCGCAGAAAGCCGTGTATACACCATGCACCAATCCGTTTTGTACATTCTAATACGCCATTCACCCGAAAAAGGCAATAAGCGCTGGTTTTGAATTGTGTGTACACAAGCGTGCGGTACAGACGTAAATCGATTGAAAAGTTTTGGGTCTGGCTTCCCCAGTAATGGCGGATGTAATGACAATCTCTTGGCTCGCCGGATTTGGCTATTGTCTCTTGAGATTGATCTCAGCATGGAGTTATCTCAGTATCTCAATATGTTCAATTGAATAGACGATGTTTACAAATACAATTAGCAACTGGTTCAACATGAGGTAATACAGAATAAGAACTGCACTGGTCTCGAGGGCACTGTTCTTTTGCTCAAAAGCACAGTCCATTGGCAAAAAAATCGCCTTTGTACCTCCATCTCAGTGACGTAGGAGGTGGCATGATCCAGGGGCATGATAAGGCGCTTGCATTGGAGGTCAAAATGGTAACTTGGGCAGGCGTGTCCTCCAGAAGAACTCGAGCCTGCAGAGATTACAATAAAAATACCTGCTGAAAAATCTGAAATGTTCAGGTGAACAAGGCTCCGCATGCTTGAATGATCTAGAGGACAAATAAAACTATATTCAACATAATTTACCTTCCGTGAAAGACCCTGTAATTGGTGAAGTAAATGGTATGATATTACCTACCACTTTCATTAAACGATTGAACTTGCAGCGCGAATCCCGATACCTCTACGTAGGTTATAACGGACGACGTCATCTGCACCCACAGGACATTGCCATTGGAAAACATCAGTCGAATCTTGGGCTTCCCAGATGTATACAACAGAGTACCATTTGGAGGAGAACCACCATCACCGATTTGGAGATAATCTCTGTTAAATTCCGTGTTGATATCTAAAACCACAAGGAGTATCTGAAGACCTGTTGATGCGTGAACTATCCACGTGCAGTGAAGGCGGTGAATAAATATGCGTGGCCAATAGGCGAGAAAATATTGTAGCATGACACCAGTGATATTGATTTTATTGGTGTGTCAAATGCAACAACGGGGGGTGAATCCACGTAGTCTTTCATTCCTGTAAGAATCAAATAATTAAAAGCAATAACAGCACTTTTGAGACGCGTCCCAATGTTGAGAGGTATGCCACAGTTGCATTGGTAATTGGCTTAGTAAAAAACGATACCTGCGAATGGTTAGAGACCTCAAAATCTCTGTGTCGCAAAGAGAATTTTGTTTAATTAGACTAATAACATTGGAAATCTCCAATAATAGTTCAACGGTTGTTGGAGGAAACTCCTTCAATATTTGAAATGATGGAAACTGGCAGTCATGTAAGTTGCCATTCATTGTTCAGTCGGTTTAGGAAAGTAATGTTAGAAGTCATTTTCGTGAGGTGCATATTTCAAATTAAATTACAGCGGGAGACCAATTCTAATTACACTATCGTTTCTTTATGACAAATGCCGACATTTTCGCATTGTCGCAGGTGGATAGTTTGCTAGACAATTACTACAAAACTGATGCCAAAATCTCCAGTTGGTAAAATTGGGGGCGTTCTTAAAATGGGTTTTGTGCAAGGTTACCCCCCCTCCCATTAATCCGCTCCGTTTTTGTTTATGCTTATACACATACAAATCCCTAGATCTGTTAAACCATAAAATATTCGTTTCAAACACAAAAAACATACTCTGCAATTTATATGCCGTCCAAAAATTGGCCCAGGTTTCACAAAACCTAATGGTAGATTCTATTCTAAACCACTTTGATTACAATGTTCCTAATTTCTTAACTCAAGAGTATATCACCATGTTTGAAGCTGATCCTTTTTCGGCTGAAACAACTGCTAAAGGCGAGGAAGTTTCGGAGAGGATCTCCCAGGAAAAGATCAAAACCTGGCATACTTTAATTGAATCCACCGATATAACCCATAACAGCAAGAAAGCATGGTCTACCATCCGAAAGCTCCGAGGGGATCCAACAGAACGTCCACATCAGCCAAATGTCACACCCACCACGAGTTGGCCAACTACTACTTTTAAATGAAAGTGCAGAAGAAGCCCAAAAGATCAAACTAGACCAAAGATGTTAAGTGGCAACCCTGGTTTCCTCGCGCCCCTTCAACATGGACGAATTGAATCCGTTATTTCTAAAATCACCAGGAAAAGCATTAGGCCTTGACGACCCGATCTCAATGAGCAGCTAAGAACTCTCGAGCCCATACAAAGGAATACAGAACCTAATATTTCCCAAAGGTTTCCCAAAGATCTGAGGACAGCACATGTTATGGCACTTCCTCAAGCAGGTAAAGATCCATCCAATCCGAAGAGCTACAGAACAATATCACTCCTTAGCCATAGCTACAAGCTCTTTGACCGTCTCCTGCTCAATCGTATCGCACCTTTGATAGACGAACACCTCATACCAGCACAAGCAAGCAGAACAAGCCAGGCAAATCCATCAACAAGCCAAGTACTCACCTAACTCAACACATTGAGGATGGTTTCGAGAAGGGTGTGGTAACCACGCCCGGAGCTGTGTTCGTCGACCTATCACAGCGTACTACACTGTTATGCCTACTCATAATATTTGGAAATTAACCAAGACATCCGCTTGACTGAGCTTATCCGAGATTGCTGGCAAACAGGATGGTGTAGCTCAAGAATTGGTCTACCACAAGGAGTGTGCTTGGAACGTGTCCTTTTGTATTTATGCAGACCGATCTTAAAAATTAGCGACAAGATGCGCAACCGGTCTCCGTTTGTTGAAGAGAGAATCTCCAAGCTTTGGATGAACTCAATCTTTGAGGAAAACCACCTACGTGCAAATCCATCTAAGATCACATTGTGTGCTTATCCATCTACGCAACCTGAAGCCAACGTCAGCTTAGTTTCTGGTCTGGAACATACCCCTGGACACTGTGATAACCCTGTCCTACCTAGGAGTGACCTTGGACTTGGACCTCACTCTCTCTTATAAGACCCATATCGAGAAGACGAGAGTAAAGTATTTCACTCAATACAGCTTTGACACTCACTAACACAAGAGGGGTGCTTGCCCACATACCCTAAGATTGAAGGCACTCACCCTGTGCTACTCATGTGGGCAGAGTATGCTTGTCCCTGTTTGGGAAAGACCAACTCATGTCAAGAAGCTTGCTTCAGCATTAAATGCCTCTGCCGGCTTCTCACAGGATCCGCTCCGTCGCAACACCAACGGAAAATTTATACATCCTAGCAGGAATGTGCTCCAGCCCACCAGACTTCCGGTCGTAGGTAAGCGAGGCTTCAAGAGCGTAGTTGCCAATTATCTAATGTGAAGCACCCTTGTCTGGACAGACAAACGGGGGACCCGCGCCACCGCCTTAAAACCGTCCCTTAAAGATCTTCATAGCACGCCGTCATGCATGAGACGTGTTTCTTCTGAGCTCGTGAGAATTTGTTAAGTCAACCATTTCTTGAGCAGATTTACACTCATCTCTGCTGTGGAATTACAGTAAACAACTCTATAAAAACTGGTAAATCTATTCTGTGTTTGCATCATCGTGTTGACGAACATATCATCGTCAAAACTTGTTCAAATATTGGTTTTGAAATCGTCATTTTTCCCGCTATGGCTGACAAACCGTCCACACGTGTCAGTACAGGTATGGAACATCAGGCCAGCACACATTCCGCAGCTGCAGCTTCGACCGGTTCCGCGGACATGAACAAACTGTATCAGCTCTTGACCAAAATGGATGCTGATATGAAAACCAGATTTGAGGGACTTTCACGGCAGCTGTGTGATGTAAAGGATGAAATTAAGACTATGAAATCTGATATAGAAGAAATGGAACGTGGCATGAAATATTTTGAAGAGGATATGCTTGAAATGAAAGAAGACACCATACCAAAACTCAAGGATGAACTAAAGTCTAAGATTGAGGAGATGGAGAAAGCACGTTTGGAAGCGGAATTGTATAGTAAGAAAGCAAATTTGCTTTTTTTTAATATCCCGTTTGATACTACTGATCGTACTGGTGAGGACACAGAAGCGGTTTTACGTGGAATCTTATCGGGGGATTTCCTTTTTTTACCTTTTTCTGATATGTCTTGTGGTTCTAAAACTTTTGAACACTTTTTGTCCCCAAGTATTGCAACAATGTGTTGAGTACAGTACGTAGGCACAAGCTATGCATCAGGATTGATGTCAGACTACACCTGAGTTTGCAGCTATTCTCTACAAATAATCAGACTGTTGGACTATAAATTGAGCAATTTAATTCTTAGTGACTGAAATACCACGCATACATGTTTCGTTTTTCGCTAAAAATACATCATACTGCTGTTTGTCTCATAAATGAACAATTTTCAATTCTATCTTAGTGACTGAATACCACGCATATGCCATGTTTTTTTTTTTAATATATATATATTTAAGTTCCCTTGGCACCAATTGATAATGGCCTCGACCCCCGCATTGGCAGATTACCCACAAATGACTTACCAAATTCGAACAATACTTGGGGTTTAGGTTAGCGTTATGGATGCCTTTCTTTAAAACGCTACAATCCATGAGCATGTGAAGGAAAAACGTATTATCATGTTAATATCATAACAAACCAGCAACTTGTTAAAATTTTAGAATTGGTATGCATTAAATATGATAACCAACATATGAACTGATTTATGGTTTAAAAATCAACTGTTGATTAGAAAGCATTTTAAAAATCTTGCTTTAGACCATGTGACCCCAACGTTTTCTAATCAAACATGCCTTTTAATCAGCCTTAATCTTTTGCACTCTTGGGCAAATAACCGGGCGCGCTTTTTATGTTTGGTGTTTTGGTCTATTCAGTTATTAGCTCTGGTATGTAAGCTATTATATAAAGGTCAGTGTTGTGAATTACATCATCCAACATGTTTATCTCAAGGTGGTGACAGCCCATTCAAAACCAAGTCGTCCCGTGCTGGGCGTGACATTTTGAATATTGCAGCAACGAATAATTATTATTTTGGGTTTTTTGTATACACACATAATGTCAATTCGATACAAACATCCCGGCCAAATAATCAGTTGTTGGATGTTGGGGGGTGCTATTGTGGTTAAATTTTGGTCCTACCCATGCCACCACAATGAAAATGATACGTCAGTCGTCCCTTGATTAAAAAAATACACCGCCGCCCTCAATGTATTCATCTTTTCACCTAAGCGCGCATTGTCCATTATGAGAAAAAAGAGTATCTGAGCACATTGATCCAGGTGCACTATTTTACACCTGCCACCTCTACACTACATCATTTGTATCACTACACTAACCGCATTAGTGTATATGCAAAGCGGGCCACCACAGATATGTGGAAGAAGCGGATGCAGCAATTGCTTTCTAGTGTTGGTACTCTCTGTTTTCTGTCTTGTGGTCGGAATAAAACCTGCGATACGATGAATTTCTATAGATTACGTAACGTTTTTGCCTCTCTATCTATATAGAACTCTCTTTTGGTTATCTCCTCTCAGGCCTTTCTTATTGACCTCGTTCTTTGTTAACTTCGGCTTCATGCTCTCTTTCATCATACCTGTTGAGGCAATACTAGTCTGGAGTGGGAATTTCCCGCTTCTTTCTTTCTTTTTTTTAGTTGTAATACTATTTTTGACTTGTCTGATTGATTTCCACCTACCTTTTGTGGGCCACCAGCTTTGTTGCTTGTCCGGACCACTTAGCAATCATATGCGTGGTGGTACTTGTGTGTTGGATGTTTGTCCCTAATTACATTTATTTTTTTTTAATTGAGCTCAATTGAAAGTTTGAACTTCAATGGGCTCCCGGCTTCTTGCCATAGGTGCACCATGGGACATCCCTCTAGTTGATGAGGTCATGTGAAAAGGGTCAAAGGTCATGTGAGGTCAAGTTTGAAAATGTGCTAATGTAAATTGACCTAGTTGTAGTTCAAAGGGGACTTGTGTCTGGAATCCTTCATTTGTTGATGTGTGTAAAGGTCATGTGGCCAGGTCAAGGTCTGTGGCAAGGTCAAAGGTCATGTGCCAGGATCCAAGGTCTGTGCCAAGGTCAAGGTCTGTACCAAGGTCCAAGGTCATGTACCAAAGTCAGAGGTCATGTGCCAAGGTCAAATGTCCATGGGCCAAGGTCTCCAGGTCATGCGCCAAGGTCAAGGTCTATGCCAAGGTCAGAGGTCAAGGTCAAAGGTCATGACCAAGGTCAAGGTCATATGCCAGGTCAGGTCATGTGAGGTCAAGTTGAAAATGGGCTGGTAACCGCGAAATAATCTAGTTTTATAAATTATTTAAAAAAAAAAACTATCATTTTTATTTAAATCTATTTGTTGATCGTTTATTTTAATTTATACTTCGGTCTGTGTTGTTGTGGTGCGGTATGAGTTTTTGTTTTCTTCTAGCTCAATTCTCCATTTTAGCTCTCATAAAATTCCATCATCGGCCATACACAGGTCCTCTGGTTTTCACTGCTCAACTGCCGTGTCCGGCTAATAGTAATTTTTTTTTGATTAATGCTTGTTTTTTCGAGTTCTTTTATATGTTCATATGTGGGCTTGACCATGACTGACATAATAGGTGTTCTGACTACATTTCAAACCGAATCACATGTAAGACCTGTTCTAAATTAATTTAAGTTAACCAAGCTTATATATAGGTATTCCTGTATACTTACCATATCGTTGTGTTTATCACGGATTATACTCCTCATGAAGATTGTTTTGCTTTAATGTACTGGAGATTTATTTCCCTTTTAATCATTATGAAGATGATCACGATTTATGTTTTGCCTCTACATTGTCTAACATACACTATTGATTTAATTAGATTGTTAACGTCTAAAACAACGAATCCTCTTGTGGCCACTTGATACACTTAACAATATTCATGACTCTGATACTTGGTTAATTATACTGTTTCTAAGAGATGTGCATATTTACTTGACATCATGATCATTTACATGACATAATGAAGCCAAGATGGACTTTTCAATCTACACTAATTCTAGAAGTTGTAACAAGAACTATGATTGTATCAGCAATTCGTTTCTTTCCAAGTTTAGTCATTCATTTACTATAAATCGCCTTATCTGAAAACCTTTGGTTTAAAGATACGATTCAACATTGTTAATATTGCTAATTATAATCTTGTTAATTCACCTCGTCGTGGCAGAAGAAGTGGCGGTGTTGCCCTTTATATCCATAACTTTGTTTCTTTCCGTATTAGAGATGATTTTGGGTTTGAAACTTATTGATCATTCACATGATGCAATTGCTGATATGATCTTCTGAATCTCTTTTCACATTGAAATCTTAAGTCCAAGTTGCAAAAATATTATTGTCGTCAATATTTACCGCGCTCATGAACTAATACTGATATGTTTCTTTCAGATCTTGCCCCTGTCCTTAGATAAAATAACACAGAAAATAAACATCTTACATTTCTGGCGACTTTAATTCTTGAATTTTATACAATACCACTGAATACCTCAGCCCCAGCAGTGATTTCCCCCCTCAATACACTTTTTAAACATCATGTTTCCTCCTCTTTGAATAGTCCAACTATAATTTACTACGAATACAGCTTCATTAATCGATAATATGTGACTAATGTTTTTGACACATCAAATAAATTCTGGCTTTTTTATTGCCGAGCCTTACTGATCCATTTTCCAACCTTTTTTTTCAGGTCCAAAATCGGTTCCCATCTCGTATAATAATCACTATTACTCTAACCCCATCTCGTTTATTTAATCAAAGCAGAATTCATACCGTTTTACAATAATTTGAGTTTAATTGATTGGCAACTTTATTACAGAATTTTAACAATTCTAATGATGCTTACAATGCCTTCCTTCATAAATTCTCTGAGTTATATAATACTAATTTTCCCATTAGACATGAACGTACACAAATCATCGTCGACGCATACCACGTAAACCCTGGATCACTCGTCTATATTAAAACAATTCAATTCAACGTAAAGAAAAACTCTATAAAAAGTACATTTCCCACCCAACCGAGTTAAATAAATATGCATATGTTAACTATCGGAATCGGCTCACACCTCTTATATTAAAGCTTAAAAAAAACCCCAGTATACAGTGAAAAACTTGCCGAATTTAAGTCTAATATGAAACAAACATGGAATTTTAAATAACATCTTGGTCGAACAAAATAGAACTAATCTTCTTATTTAACAGATAATATATACTCCGTTTACGATCCAAAAACAATATCTGCCTCTTTTCATTCTTATTTTGTTAATATTTCTCCTAATTTAGCTCAAAATTACACGTTCTAATATGATTTTCAATACTTTTGTGAATAACGTGAATCCCCCCCGTCCACTCGTTTTTTAATTCTCCCACCGACGAAGAAGAACTTGTCTCCATCTGTAAAACACTTAAACTCTAGCGCTAGTGCCGGTTTTGATGATTCAACTGATATTATCAAATCGTTTACAAATTTAATTTGCATTCCCCTATGCGGTACATTTTTAATTTGTCTTTAAGTTTCCGGTCAAGTCCCAGATAAATTGAAAATTGCCAGAATCGTTCCCATTTTTAAAAACGGGATAATCAATGACTTTAAGAACTATAGGCCTACTTTACTTTTACTTCCTGTTTTGTCCTAAAAATTTCTTGAACGTTTAATAATAACACTAAAATGCTTTATACGTTATCTTTCCCGTTTTTAAAAATCTTTTGCATAAAAATCAATTTGGGTTTTCGCCGCCAATGTTTTACTTTTGAAATGGCCATTCTCCAAGCTTATGACAAAGTTGTATCTGAACTTGATAAGGGTAATCACGCAATTGGTGTATTTTTTTGGACCTCTCGAAGGCGTTGATACTCCATAAACCCATGAAATTCTTCTATCTAAACTTTCACATTATGGTATCCGCGGTGTTGCCCTTCGAGTGGTTCAAAAGTTACCTTGCTAATCGATTACGATGGGTTTCCATATAATCATCATAATATTTTGCCTCTTTTTAGATATTACTTTTGTGGTGTTACCCCAAGGATCGATCTTGGGGCCCTTACCTTTTTATTTATATATTATGAATCATATATTCTATCGATTTCTTTACTTACATTCTTTACGCAGACATGATAAAATGTAATTGGCTGCTCAGAATAATTTCAAACTGATCTCATTGATAGCGTTAACACTGAACTCGCCAAGATCTCTGTTTGGTTTCAAGCTAACAGATTGTCCCTAAATGTCAACAAATCTAATTATATGATTTTTAGAAATAAATTTAGTAATCGTACTTATCCTGACGTTAAAATTCATATTGATAACAATGATATCATCAGAGTTTCTAATACTAAATTTCTTGGTGTAATCCTGGATGATTGTTTAACTTGGAAACAGCACACATCACACATATCTAAGCTTGTATCCAAGTACTCTGGAATTTTATTTCGTTTAAAGCATACTTTACACTTTAATGTATTATTTTCTCTGTATACAACTTTAGTTCTTCCTCACATTCAATATTGTAATTTAATCTGGGCTGACAAAAATAATTCCAATTTGAATTCAATTCACCTTATGCAAAAACGTATTGTTCGATTGTGCACTGCTTCACGTTTTTTGGCTCATTCACCACCTCTTTTTGCCCAACTCAATACTCTCACGGTCCATGATTTACATAAACTTCAAGTTGCAATATTTATGTATAATTTAACAATAATTTTCTTCCCGATAATTTCTCCAGATTCTTTGTTAAAGTTCATTCCATCCACAGGTATGGTACCCGGTCTTCTGATCTCTATCGTCCTCAATTTTTTTTTTACTGATCTTGCTAGAAATACGATCAGAAGACAGGGTCCCATCCTGTGGAATGATATTGATGCCTCTATTCGCAACTCTGTTTCCATTAAATGCTTTAAGTGCATGTATAAATCTCATTTATTATCACTATATTCTTAAGATATTGTTAATTTATGGCTGGTCAGTGGTCCGCATCTCGTGTTGAGCGGTCAGTAGTCCACATCTCATGTTTTTTTTTCTCTTCGGCATAATAGTTCCATATTTGTCAGTGCCACTGGTTGTGCTTGGGCGTCGGATTGTTTGACTTGAGATGCGGACCACTTGCCATTCTTTACGCTTTTTAAATTTGTTTCACATGCTAGCTTTGTGTAGCATTCCTTTTTTTAAAAATCTATATATCTTGCCAATAGTCAAGCCAACATATGTCTGCTGCACGTGTCTTGTCTTGTTTATACACTTAATGTTGTCTTTGTTTTATTTGTTTTTTGTCCTTGTCCTTGCACCGTAACTTAAGTTAATAGGGTGGCCATACTTTTTCGAGCTTTGCCCTGCTTTGGTCATCCTTCCATCGTTACTGTCTGTTTTTTTGATATTTTGATTGGATCATGGTAAATAAATGCAATGCAATGCAATGCAAAAATCCAGAGAGAGTTTCTTAAGCAAAGTCCAACCTCTTGAAACAGTCTCTAAGGAGCTCAAGAGAGTCGCCTTGTGGAAAGAAGACTTGCCATCACCAGTAACATCTATTGGAATTGAACCTCGGTGAGCATCTCCACCTGGCGCTGACTCTCATGGGCCTCAACAATTGAGACCAACTGGCCGATCTAAGGTTTTTCTTGCAGAAGTGGGGCAACCTTGGAAGCAGATTATGACACTACCTGTGGTTGTGGAACAGCACCACAAGACAATGAACATCGCTTGGTCTCCCACTCTAGGCAACACTGCACAACAGGACCTTGCGGAATTCAGTGAAAGCAGCCAGACGCTGTACCCTCTCTACCGATCATATTTGAGAAGCACACGTGTTTGGAGACAACGATAAGAAAACCCATGAACGATACATTGAACGCAAGCACTGCCTTTTCATATGTAACACCATCGGGAAAAATAATCTCAAAATTAGTTGTATTTGGTTTTTATTTTCACCAGCATTAGTAAAGAAACTGATAAGTTCACACCAATGTCATATTTTGCATAGATGATGTTTACCAAAAGTTGTTTTATTTGACCAAACTCTAAAAAAAAAAACAAGATCCGTCAAATAAAACACATATACCCACCCTGAAAACGAATGGTGCGATTCTCTGTAATCAACTGAATCATCAAAGCGCGACAGGATACAAGAAATAAAAGATGATTTCCGCTTAGTACCTTCATTTTTTTAATGGTTGAATTAAGAATATCTTTTATGGTTGAATTAGATATCTTAGATAAACTATTTTCGAAATGTGATTGATTCTGATGTTGCCATGTGATTTTATTCACAAATTTCGTATTAGAGTGCCTCATACGCCATTGTGTTGTATTTTTGTCCGTTTACGAACATCGAATTTCTTTCTGTTCTGCCAATTTGGTCTAATCGTCACGTAGACATTTGGCACAGGTACTAAACTTGGGCCAGAATTTCAGATTAACAATTTAAAAATCTCAACTTTTTTTTCGGGGGGGGGGGGGAGGCCAGTTGGGGGACGACGATAGGGGCCACCAAATGCCACCCACGTTTAAAGTAAGCCTACCACTCATATCCTGTAGTTTTTGGGGGATTGTTTTTGACCGGGTGTAATGTATTACTAGATGTAGCGACCACATCAATGCAATAAGTTCTAGAACTTTAATACAAAAAGTCCAAGCGGGATGAGCGGAGTCGACCAATGCTACCATAATGTCCCTTGGGGCGAAATTTGGCTCTGAGCGACATGGCGACATGAAGATAATCTTAAACTGATTTAAATGTTGCACAACACATTGCTATCACGTCAAATGTAAAATGTACTTACTGCAGCTTGCCTCATCTGAATAATCAACACAGTCGTCAATGCCATTGCAAATACCAGACCCAATCACACAATTGTCATTGCAGTCAAGCAAGTCTCCATGCGGACATTGGCAGGTACACATCTGTAAAAATATATTGATTCGTTCATTTCAATAATTATTTGAGTGGCATTGAGTGGCAAAGACTCGTCTTACGGTAACACTCACTATGAGTTACCATATGCTCAATGGACACAGTTCAGTGGGTATTACTTGTAACATACATTGACATGAACTGAACCTTGCTGTGTTTGGGTATCACATATCATATCCAAAAACCAGGCGGTGTATTTTCTAAATACACTGGTGAATGGAAGATACTGAACTGTCAAGGAATTGAGATGTTACTACTCATAGTGACTTGCGGTTTTATGGACGGACGCCTTATAATAACATTTTTCAAGTTGATGGTACAGCGAAAAAAGCTTCAAGTTTGAACGTATTGCTTACTCTCTAATGTAACGAGTGAAAAGTTCACTCCCCAAACATAAGTGAAACTCTTTAAACACTCCAAAATGAGGGGTTGTACTTAAAAAGAGTGAATTCCCACTCAAA